>CAXIVR010000001.1:172140688-172433188 GCA_964035755.1 Teleogryllus oceanicus | reverse complement strand
TTTGTATATATGACTATACAGATGTCCATTCCAATTTCTTTCTGCCATATGACTCCTGGAGGATGAGGATTTACAACAATTGAAGATTAGTAGGTGAATTGTTATTGTATGTACAGGTGGACAAAATTTCATACCTAGAGTAGTTACCTTTCTTAAACCTTTCGCTTATTGTTGAAGGGGGATTTAACTTTTTGCATGTTGTTACATGACCTTAGATCATCATGGCACAGGACTGGTAAAGTTTCAGTTTGTCCTGTTAGGAGGTACGTTTAATTTTATTTATTTACTGGTGATAAATCTCGTTTGCCAATTCAAACATCCTATACTTTTTCTAGACTAATGAACCTTAGTCTGTAATCGTTTTAATGAGCAGTTTTCTATCAACGAGAAGTTTTTCAGTAGCTGTTTATTTTGAGATCTAAGTGGTGAATGTCTTTAACGTACTGTAAAAATAAATTTTTGGTGTAATTTTAAATACTCTCTCTTTGGGGAATTTGAATACAATCGTTAGCAATAGTGTCTTTTTACTGTTTGGGAAGGAACAACCCCAAATAATATAAATCATTTCAGGTGGAAAAAGTGCACCACAGTCTTCTCCTTAACATTATATTTACTAAGTATTATAAATAATACTTAGATTAAAGATAATAAATATATATTTCAGCACTTTGCTGAAAACATTTCATTACTGTACAGCAGTTTCTTCACAATATGTATTTAGCTACAAAGTCCAGAAGGTTGTGCTCCAGTCAAGATCTTTTAGTCTTGCTGAAGAAAAAATACACATTGTTTTATATACAAACGAAGAAAATTGATGATTGAGGTGCATGTTACGACAGGCCTGAATCATGCTTGACCTCCCCAGCTGGCTATCAGAAATGCAGTGCACTTGCTGTTTACAAATGACCTAAATAAACTTCCCAGTTCTTCAACAATGCTTCAAGTATTGGAATTCCCTATTCCTGGTGTTGTACAGACTTCCTAAGAAATCAAATTATGAATAAAATATAAATATAACTATAAATATATTAAGAATAAAATATTTCAGTGTGTTTGTTATTTTGCATTTTTCCTGAAGATATTGAAATGACAGTTCAATATGCTTGTTATATCAGAACTTTGTGTTTTACATAAAATGTGGCAGTTTTTACTCAATTTATAGAAAATGAACGCAACTCTTGAGTTCTTGGAGAACAGAAGGCTTTGGGGTTTCAATACTTGCCCTGAATACTTACTTGTACTTCATTTTCACTGTATTCATAATATTCACAGGTATTTGCAATCAGTGCTGGGCAAATATGTATTTCAAATAATTTTATAAGGCAATGCCAAGATTTGATATATTCATACTGGTACTGTTCACAAGGTAATGGATACTGCTGTTAATATCCTTTTTGAAAAGTTTGGGGATACATTACTATAAATTTTGCTTCAAGATGCTTGCTCATTTTACTACACAGAGGCTTAAGAAAGCAATTGTTATAACAATAATTGTCAATCTAGAGAAGTGTGATAAACACTTCTCTGATGGTTAATTATAATACATTAAAATCTGAAGGGAAATACTGTATTCCCTGTATTGCTGAAGTTGATTGAATGTACGCTTGCTTTCACGTTTTGCATCAATAAAATGTTTGTGTTAAAATGTTGCTGATCCAGTTTCCTTGTCTAAGCACTTGCTTATAATTGTAGTTTATGAAGGGAATTTAAGGTGTAAAATGTGTATGTTAGAAAAGTGAGTTTGTCTGGCACCTTTGGAATCTTTACCATCAATCACATTTACCTCATTTTAGCATTTTTTTTTACATTCTTTGCTTTTGCATGAATCTTTATTAGATAATAGTTTGTTATTCACTACTAGCGTGCACACAATCACTGGTAGGGAATATATAATAAGGAATGTACATTTTTGACTAACTAGGTAAGTATTCAACTTTCTGATTTACATATTGACAAGACTATAAACATTTTGTCCATCATTTAATTTTTTTGTTATGATATGAAATTTGTATTGCAGATATTTGTAATGTATTTGTGATCTTTCCTCAATCCTTTTTCATTTGTATCAGTCACTAAAATATTTAACTTATCCTCCTTGTGTACGGAAAATACTTAGATTTTATCTTCAAAAACTAGTGCAGTTACTTTATCTTACAAGTACCTATTGTTGAGTTCATATATTTTAAAATATTGTATTCTTCAGTTCCTATATTAATTTTATTTACGCTTCATTAACTTACAGATGTCTTGTTTTGTCTGTTTTTTTTTGGTCAGGTCATCTTCAGTCAAAGTTCAGATCTTATGGAAAGACAGTCAAGTATGGCCTCATCAACCGAGGAAGTATCCGGGGCCAATAATGACCTTTCTGGAGGATCTCGGCGTGATGATGGAGCAACAGAGCAGTTTGGAGTCTTCAAAGATTTTGATTTTCTAGAGTATGAAAGTGAGAGTGTAGAGGTACTGCAATTATTTTCTTTCTTACACACCATTGTTGTATGAAACTATTTCACTTATAAAGCTTACAGGTTTTATGAAATTTGGTCTTATTGAAATATGAAGGATTTGACATTGGTAATAACTGAGATTGGTTGTAACACTTTTGACTTCTAAATGATGCCAATAATGCAAAATAGATGACACTTAACTATATATACATAGAATAAGATGATAACAAGAGAATAAAATATTATTGCATTTATTAATTTGTTCAAATTCTTTCATTTTATAATTTCTGGAAGTTCAATTATCTTTAAAATATTTGAGGTTTTCTATGTGGTGAAATATACCATGTGGTAGCATGATGATGAATTCTTTGTTTTGTTGAAAAGGAAATGAAGATTTTCTTTAAATGATTTTTGAGAAAAGTATGTACTAAAATAAAGCAGGGCTTTCTTGATTGCTTGCTCACATTATTAACAGAATTATTTGTAACTAAAATAAATAGTCTTATCTTTTCCAGTTGTTTTTTTTTTTAAATATGTTCAACTGTTAGTTAAAGTTGTGGTGAAAGTTTCATTTATTTTTTTGTTACAAATTCTGAAATATTCTTTTCCAATTTTTTCACTTCTGTTTTTTTGTGTTTTGGTTAAATGACATGTATGTATTTAAGGAATTATACCCATAATGAAGGCAACATTTCATTGTACACATGAATACAAATTAATTCGTCAAAATTCCTTATTTTCTTTGAGAAAAAACAAAAAACAGATTAGATAAAAATTGAAGCTTAGTACATCTCCCCAATTTAAAAAAAAATTAAAATGACATTACAATTTCGTAGGATGTTGACTTGGAAAACACATGTGAAAGCCTGCAGAAAGTATTTTCCTGTTGTTCATAATTCCTTCTTATCAAAATGAAAGGCAGAATTATTTCTCAAAAACTCTCATATATGTCATGAATCTTGCATCATTTCAAATGTAAGATTATTTTCATTCACTCAGAAACAAGTAATCAGTTCTTATGTTTTATCAAGGACTATTTTTGTCAAGGCATTGCCTGCCATTAGATTACTTCTATATTATCAAGTAGTGATTGTTAAGGAAAGTTATTAGTAGCACATTTGCTTCACCTTTGTTGCTCCTATTCTCAATAAGCCTAATTTCTTTGTGTAGGGAGAAAGTACTGACAATTTCAACTGGGGTGTACGAAGACGCCCTCTTAGTGATGGTGAAACAGAGAGAGAATCAAGTTTACGGCAGCTGGAAGAAAGTCTAAGTGAAAAGACGCCAGTCCTGAGTAAAAGAAGGGTGAGACTCAAATTTCCATTAAATGAGACCTCTTCATACTTCTATTCAATTTTAATTTATATACACATTAACATGTACATAATTATTCAGTGAAGTGAAGTGTAGTGTGGTGGGGGCACGGGAGGGGAGGGAAGTGCAGTGTAGTGCAGCGCAGTGAAGTGAAGTGAAGTGTTAGAAAAGCTATAAGTCAACTTACAGATAACTCAAAATTAATTATATCTAGGATATAAATCTCTAATTCTAATTGTAATTATATTTGTAAATATTCGTAATAGTTTTGTAATTGTCGTATATTTAGTTGTGATAATGTTTGCCACTGAGCATTAGCTCAAAGCAAACTTTAATAAATCTATCTATCTATCTAATTTTGCTGGGTTTTCTGTTTAGCATTGTGTGGTAGAGGAATCATCTGATGATGAAGTTGGTTCTGAGTCACCTTTAGATGAAGTAGCTGTTGCTCCAGAATTTACTGGCAGTACAGCTAGTTGCAGTGGTGTTTATCCTCCTTCATCTCTGAGTTTAAGGGAACATCGAGCTAGGCGTGATTCTGGCACTCGCTCAGATACATCGTGAGTTATATTTTGGACTATTTCTTGCTTCTTTAACATAAAAGTTCATCTACATGGAAGTTACATTTAAAATCAATTTACAGTTGAATGTAGTAAATTATATTTTCAGTGCTTACTTTCTTTGTGTTTATTTTTAATGAATTGAGAAATGATGACATAAGTACAACCTTCTTTGTATCAAGGCCCAGATATTTTCTCAGCAGCTGTGATGAGGACAATAAGTGAAATAAGCCTCTTAAACACAATTAAGATTTTATTTTTATTATTATTACTGCCGCCGCCACCGCCACCGCCACCGCCACCACCACCACCGTACTTCTCCTGTTCGGTGTGTAGGCACTCTTTGCTGCGATCGCCTGTTAAGCGAGAAACTCCTAGCTCGGCTCGCCTGCTCAGCTCCGTCAGCTCCGCCGGCTCGCTCGCTCAGCTCGCTCGGCTCGGCTCAGCTCGGCTCGCTCGGCTCGCTCGGCTCCGCTCGCTCAGCTCGCTCGGCTCAGCTCGCTCGCTCAGGCTCGCTCGGCTCCGCTCGCTCGCTCAGCTCGCTCAGCTACCAGCTGCTCGGCTCAGCCAGCTCGTCAAGCACGCCAGCTCAGCTCAAGTCAGACCAGCTCAGCTCAAACAAACAAACAACAAACAGACAAACAGAGCAAACAAGCAAACAGACAGACCAAAGCATAGCAAAGCAAACAAACAAAGCAAACAAACAGAACAAGACAAACAAAGCAAACAAACAAACAAAGCAAACAGAACAAGCAAACAAACAAACAGAACAAACAGAAGCAACAAACAAGCAAAGCAAACAAGCAAACAAACAGAACACAACAAGCAAACAGAACAAGCTCAGAGCCGCTCCGGCACAGGCCGCTCGCGGCTCGGCTCAGCGTCGGCTCAGCTCAGCTCAGCTCGGCTCGCTCGCTCAGGCTCGCTGTCGCTCAGCTCAGCTCAGCTCAGCTCAGCTCGCAGCTCAGCTCAGCCATCAGCTCGCTCAGCTCAGCTCCGCTCAGCTCGGCTCAGCTCAGCTCGGCTCAGCTCGCTCAGCTCGCTGGTCGGCACGGCACGGCACGGCACGGCACGGCACGGCACGGCACGGCACGGCTCGGCTCGGCACGGCACAGCTAGGCACGGTGCCGCTCGGCTCGGCCTGCCAGTCACCCATTACGGACAACCCGGCACGGATCGGAACTGCACGGGGCGCCACTTGTTCCAGTAGCGATGAAGAGTTTAATACTTTCGATGGAGGAATTGATATTAGCTGCTGAGGAAGAAGGGCGGGAGCAAGGAGGACAATGTACTCAGCGGAAACAAATGCTGTAAATAATATTAGTCGGAAACCGTCAGGATCTTTTCCAAAACCAGTATAACATCTATTTGATTTTGCTCAACTTCAGGCCCCACGGTTTTAAAGGATTTTTATTTTTTTATTTTAGGGGTACTTTATAAAAACCTCATACCAAATTATTAATTACATCACATTTAACGTAAGACATCTGCTTGTACATTCAATTATTATATGCCTCGTATTATAAATTTCCTCGGTTGACATATTGGAAGGAAAAATGCGTATCACCTTAAAAAAATTATCTCCCTCTTGATATTCATTATGAATCATTAAGTATTTGTAGTGATGGTAGAATTTAGCTCTTTAAATTTAAAAACATCTCATTTAAAAAAGAAGACTAAGATTTTATTGCATTATAAAAATTAAGATTTAGCATTTTGTAGCAGTTTTTGAGAAAATTATTATTACGGAGGTCTTTCGAAATAAAAAATATTCTGGTATTTTTTAGATTTTTCTATGAATATTAGGAAATATGCGAAACTAATTTAACATTTCGCCATTAGTGAACAAATATTTAAGGACGAAATTTTAAATTTAAATAATAATTCCTGTCTTGTATAGAAATATTTTAAAATTAAAACCTTTTTTAAAAGGTTGTGTTTTTGGTAAAAAAATCAATTTATGTAAATAAATATTAATATGTAACACAAACAATGAAAAATTAACTGAGAGCATATTTCATTGTTGGCTCGATATAACCTATTTCTTCTATCAGTAACAATGAAACTGTATTGACTAAAAAATCGTTCAGCTTCTATACTGTTGGCCGTAATGTTATGTCAAAATTTTTATCGATTGCTAAAATCTCCCATCACAAAGAATTTGTGACTGCATTGGGAATAGTGAGGAAGGAAGATGTTGAGAGACACCCGATAACAAGCGCTTGCAAGACCCATGCAGCCGTTAGTTCCTGGAAGGGCACGTCAACCCCTCCCAAGGCCACTCGCCGCGTCGCACACTGGTTGAATCGGGCCAAAAACCTGGCCATAATGGCAAATTTCAAAGTGCGCGTTCGGAATTCTGACCTTTCAAATTTCGTTTAGAAGACATTGGAGCACACTAATTTAGCTCCAGAACGTTATTTCAATCATTTTTGTCGTCCTTACGGTCTCGTAAAGTTACCGTTGCTCGAAACACGCGAATTCATTGCTTCTTGTCGACTACTTTTGTTAAATTAAAAAGAAAAGGGTTTAAATTATTTTTCTGTGGATTCTTTTCGTGTTTCCGAATAGAAGACACTTTTGACTGTAAGTTAAGTATATTTTTTTTAAAAATGTGTAATTATTTTATTATAATACGGCTGAATTCTAACCTGTGTAGCGTAACAATGTTAGTCATGTTTATTGTGGATTATATTTTTTGTCCTGCGTATCCCTGCCTCAATATATCTTTTTATTTATCAAGTAGAATGTCCCTAATCAGAATAACACACATTCAGCTGCATATATCTTCAGCTTTTTATTTTATAGCAACTTTACTGCAATGCTACATAGCAAGATTTAACACTAGATATCCCAGAAGTGTCTTCGGCGCCACGGGGATTTATTTTTTCGGTATATATATTTTTCGATTTCTTCTTCTGATAATTACTTTTAATAAGAGAATTACTGATACAAATTTTTGGAATGATTAAACAATATTAACACGAGCCACCGAGCACTTTTAAGATTTTTAGTCTACTTGAAAGATTCTTATTTTCTTGTCGTAGAAACCAAGACTAAGAGTTCTACGGGTGTAAAAGTGAGCTTAATGATGTTATCTCAAACTACTGTTGACCATGTTTTTCAATAACATGTAATATTTTTCAATAAATAAGTGCTGACGAAATTAGGCCTGTACAGCGTTGATTCCCGACATATGGGTGGGAATTGAGTAACACGTAAATATACACGTATAATTTATAATATTGCTTATAATATAATTATACTGTTGTAAATGTATCTAGCTCCAAATTCCGCATTTTCAAAAACGCTCAAATGCAATTTTCTCAAAAAGGGCTCCAGATTTTTGCTTTAAATTTTTTAACGGATAGTTCCAAATGGACTAATAACACGAATACCATTGTGATGTATTCTTTTATTGTTTTTTTAAATTAAACAAAAATATTTTTTGAAATATTTCTTATATTGTCAATATGTACTTACGGGCATTTCTTATACATTATCGCATTTGTGAGTATAGTTACCTCTAATAATTTTTGTAAATAATTGTTCGCCACGTGATACAAGGAAATGTGTGTCAGCTGCATTTCCGATTGCCCTTTTGACCTTGAATGACGGCATGTTTTCTTAAGCATTCCCTTTCTTGAGCATCTGACTTGCACTGACTCATCGAAGTGATCTTTGTTTTCCGATGTCATGATCTTCATGCTCAGTTTGGATCTCCCAGGAGTCGTTAGTAAATCCACTTCCTACGTTATGTGTCTCTTTTCACTGCCTCTTTTCCTTTATGTCAAAAGAATGAAAAGATATATAAATGCCCAACGATAGTTAGGATTTGCACAGATATTCTAAAATCACCACATTTTGGGCAAGATATTCCGTCAATAACGGTGTATTTAGGATAAGACGTGAAATCATAAATTGCCATAATAGTGTCTCTAAGCAATTAAGTTATTGTGTGAATGACACTGGGCAGTTTTCAAAGAAGAGAACGTTAGTAGAATTAATATGATCAATTAATATATCAAACGTTACCAACTCCCTTTTTTCATAATTCAATTTAAAAAAAAATAGTGTAGGACAAGGAAGAGGGTATAGATTCCAGAGCACAGGAAAAGGTGCGCAGTACGATCATAACGAGTGCAAGGTACTTTACGATCATAACGATTGTTCACTTTTTATACGTTAAGTAAATCAATGAACTAAGGAAGTCAAAAACTCTCTTAAATCACATTTCCCTCTAAAAATTTTTTTTACTCTTTAAATCCGATATTTTCATGATATGATCCGATCTTTTTAAAGCACCGGTTTTAAATTTCGTTGCAATATTTGTATTTAGCAACTTCGAAAACAGAACTTTACGTATTACCATATTTTTTCGTCAATACCTTCACTTTCAAGCTTCAATTTTAATTTTGATATTTAATTTGGTTTTTTTCCATTTCGAATCCGCCATTTTGAATTTTGAAATTTCATTTCATGATATTCAAATTCAACGACCTCAAAAACCCTTTAAGACCAATTTTTACGCATATCCACTGGCATTTGCAATTATGACCACGTTTTAGGCCCGATTCAACCAGTGTGCGCCGCCCCGGCCGGCCACCTTCACCGGATTTTATTCTCGGGGAAGCATTCTGGGCGGACCGCTCGGCTGCCGGGCCGGGCCGGGCCGGGCCGCTGCGCGGGGCTGCTCCGTGCCTTGCCGGCCGCTGCAAATGGGTTCCCTGCTTTACTGCGTTCTCTACTTCTTTTGTTGTGAGGACGTCTAGGTCCCGTATTTCGAGGGTGATTCGCGGCACGCCGCTCCTCACCGATCCAGTTTCTCCGAGTGCGAACGTCAGCGCTTCCCTAAAATTTTTCCCGTTTTGAGCATCTTTGCCCAATTCGATGACCATATCGCTCGATCGGGTCTTTCGGATTGCCCGAATCTCGGTTTGCGTGTCCTCCGGGTTCAGTTTCCCTTTCAGCTGGAAGACCACTTCGGCGTATTGCACTACCTCAGCCGGTGTGACAATTACCACTTCAAGGTGGTTTTTGCCTCCCTTTCTCCTGGTTTTTACACTTTTTCGCTGTCAGAACCTGGCAAGAAGAGTTTTTCCGTCGAAATATCGCCGATTTCCGGCGCAAAATTACAATACTTTCTCTTTTATACTCTCTCGAGGGGGGGGTCTGCTCGAGAGCAGACTACCCCGGCACAGACCATCCCTTAGGAAGACCACGACAAGATGGCCGAAACGTCGGCAATACAGCCTTCGACGCAGCATCACCCGGTCAGCCAAGATCATTAATATTGTGATACTGATGTTTATAATTAGAATACACATAATAGAAATCACATTCATCAAATGTCAGTATCAACACAAGAAATCCATGTATAATACATGTAACTTACATTACTTTAATACACATTGCCTTGAAACATTAAATAATTATCTTATCCCATCTCGATCAGGTTTTTCGTCCAGTTTCCCTGATCCATTGAGCAAATGCTGAGATGGCCCCTTGTTTTGCTTCTGGACATAAATGTAACTTCATTTTCTGTGCACGTCTTCTAGAATTCAGTGGGAAATACAATTATTCAAATTATCGTTTCCATGTTGTCGCAGGAAGTAATAAGAGCCAAAATTTATTGCTTATTTATCCTTGAAAATAGATTTTATTACATGGGAGTTTTTTTTTCTCCCTTTCAAAATTCAAAATTTATTGCGTATTTATCCTTGAAAATAGATTTTATTACATGGGAGTTTTTTTTTATTTATCCTTGAAAATAGATTTTATTACATGGGAGTTTTTTTCTCCCTTTCAAAATTCAAAATTTATTGCTTATTTATTTTTGAAAATAGATTTTACTACATGGGAGTTTTTGTTTTTTTTTCTCCCTTTCAAAATTCAAAATTTAAGAAGTATATGACTTAGTGTAGGGATCACAGAATTTTGAAAATGTGCACACAATTCACTTTTCCCCATAGCACGTCATTTTTAACTGTTTTTTGACGTAAAATAAATAAATTAATTAATTAAAATGAGTACAGAAATTTAAGTTGAAGTAAAATCTTTTCTACAGCATTACTGTTTCTATTGAATGAGAGAGTATACTGACAATCAAGAAGGAAAATAATATTAATTTTAACAATGATATATAATGCATCAGTTTACATTAGTATTTTATAATTTTAAAAAGGACTTAATGTACAAGTAATGTATGTCAGCTTCCGGGTCAATGCACCCAAACTTGATCAGGTTTTGTCCAGTTTCTCTGATTAGTGGTGTAACTTCTGGGGCTCCGGTTCAAAAATGGGGTCCCCCTCAAAAAATTTTCACCAACTAAAAAACTACAACATGCCAAAAACTACTTGAACGAAACTTAATTTATCGTAATCAATCACAAAATTCAGAATCAAGCCCTGAGGACTTTGACTTTAACAAACTTATCTATAACGTCGCCCATGCTCATTTTTAACGAGTCTATTGTCTATGAACAATATTGTCTATGTCTGTCACTTTATTGTCTATGAACAATACGCGAAGATTTTATTTTTAATATTTTAGAGTGCCGCGGGGAGTGATCACCCTATAGTACTGTTGAATCCTTTGACGTGAGCCTTCCTTTATGTTCTGATGTTTCAAATCACGTATAATGTAACCCAAAATAGCCCCCCCTCAAACTTTAAATGAAGTAATTAGTAATTGGTGCCACGGGATGTCAAATTACAAATTTGGAAAATATTTTCGCGTTCACATAATAAAATACGTAATTCAAACTTCATACTAGTCGACGCAACAAACAAATCGCTATCAGAAGGGGCCTTTAAAGTGTGTTCAGTTAGACAAAAAGAAAAATTTTCTTTTGGGGGCCCCAGGTAATTGTACTTGCCGGTCCGGCGGTAGTTACGCCACTGTCTCTAATCCATTGCGCAAATGCTGAGATAGCCGTTTGTTTTGCTTCTGGACATACATTTAGCTAAATGTCAGCTTCACTATGCGCACTTTTTGTTGAGCTCTCCTTTTGCTAGTAATGGTTGGAGTAGAGCCAGAGGTATGAGTTACTATTTTCTTAGCAATTTAAAAAAAATCAAATCTGAAGTTCGTTTACCGATGCAAACAAGTTTTCTATAAGTCGGGAGGGAAAATGTCTAGTTTCGAAATGTTGCAAACCTAGCATTTTTTGGAACTTTTTTCATCATTTAATTATTTGTAGTTAAACTGTTGGGAAGAGAATTTGGGAGATCAAGAAAACGTGCCCAGATGTACTTCTCCCCCGTACGTCACATACAGTTTTTATTGTTATTTGACTTCATCAAATGTAACTTATTAAAGCGAAAAGGTGTATGCTGTTCTAGCACCAAGAGTTTAATGACATTTAAACATTTTACTTGATGTTTTAATTAATGAATAATCAAATATGAATTCGCAATTAATTTTCATCATTTCGAAATGAAAATGTTACTTTCAATCTGACAGTTTCTCCGAGCTCCTCTTTCAAAGACAATATACTCGAAGCGTTTCGTCCACATAAACACGAGAGTCTGTGACCACAACACGGTGGGTAGAACTTCCACCCACGATCGAAATCTCTCGGCTTCTGATTTTCTGGTGGATGCTAATCTGACATTGTTCTTATCGTGAAGGTCTGTGCAACTAATCTTTCAGAGTTCCCTACAAAGGGAAGTAGCTATAGCAAAAGCTAGATTCATGTGAATAAGCGGATTCGCGGGGAAGGGGGGGGGGTCAGATATCCGCCAAGCTGAGAACACCGGACATGGTAAGAGAGATTGGATTCTGGAATGCACTCTGGATTCTGCGCAATTGCACTCCCCTCGCATGGAGCATATTTAACTGGCCATCCACAATTGAAATTGTATACGTTACTTAATAATAATAACAATATTAACAATAATAACAACCGAGCGAAGTGATTCAGTGCGTAGCGCGCTGACTTCGCAGTCTGAAGGCCCGGGTTCGATCCCCCGGCCTGACGGGTTTTCTCGGTTTCCCTTGGTCATGCAGGTGAATGCTGGGGTGGTTTAAAAAGGCAACGAGTACCTCTCATCATCATCATCATCATCATCATCAACCTATCATCTCATAATTCAAAGCTTAACAACCTTGTCTTATGAAGGGATACAGCCGAAAAAAGCTGATCCCCATAATTACACAAGTCTCTCTCCAGGATAGAATATGATTGGGCCTCGGAAGAGAACGTGTAGCGTGGTCAGAAATGGCCGAGATGATGATGATAGGTAATAATAATAATAATAATAATAATACCAACAACAACAACAACAAGAACAAGAAAAAGAAGAACATAAAACATCTTGACACCCTACGACAAAAGCTTTTGGCGTTAACAAAACGTCTCCGTCGCTATAGGAATTGCTCTGTGAAGCAAGAATACGGTTTGTAACAGGAAATAGAAAGGATTGTACAGGAATCTTTCAAAGGGCGTAGAGTTTGTAAGTGATTTGAAAGAGTCAAAGCTTCCCACAAAGGCACAAATAGAGGACTTTTGGAAGCCTGTCTGGTCATCTGATGTGCCTTACAACCCAAATATGATGTGAATTGGAATATGACAGACGCCGAGATACCCTCTAATGGATGAACCAGTCATCACCGTGGAAGTTGTCCAAGCAGCTTTGGACAAAGCACATAACTAGAAGGCACCGGGTAGTGAAAACTTGCACAATTATTGACTCAAAAATTCACCAGCACTCACCATTATTTAGCTACTAAAATTCAATATTTTCTTCACACAATGACACACATCGAGGAACAGAAAATCTTAGCGGATGAACAGAAAGGATATAGACCTGTATTTCATGTATGCAAGGACAACTCATTATAGACTCTGTAATTATAGGGCAAGTGCTTGAAAAACAAAGAAACTTGTATGCATGGTACATAGATTATGCTAAAGCATTCGACACCTTGGCTCCTTCAATGTTTGGATGTATACAAGGTTCACCCGCTTGTCCAAAACTTCCCGAAAACTGTGATGAGCCGATGGAATACAAAACTGTATCCCTCTAATGGAAGACAATCCGTCCAGACAGATACTATACATATCCACCGACGGATTTTCCAGGGTGACACTTTACACCATTTGTTGTTCTGCTTAACCTTCAATCCTCTGTCTCCTCTTCGAAATGCATCCAATTATGGCAACGCTCTTAAAAAAGGGAACTCGACCCTTCTTCGTGTCTCGCATCTTTTTTACATGGATGATCTGAAGCTCTATGTAGACACAGATAATCATATGCGGCAACTAATTAGCGTGACGGAGAAATTCACTGACGACATGAAGATTAAATTCGGTTTGGGTAAGTGCAGGAAAGTGAATATCATTGGGGTCATTTGCAAGTTATAAATTTGGAAAATGATAATGAATCAAAGATACCTTCATGGAACCCCATTGACTCTTAACGCTTAAAAACTCAACACTCTGCTAGAAATATTATGCACGCCATCAATTCATATGTTATTTCAATGCTGACATATTCCTGTGGCATTATTAAATACAGCTATACCGACCTCTACAACCTCCAGAGGACAATTCGAACCGCTATGACTCAATACAGAAAACATCATCCTCATTCAACTATTTAGCGTTTTACCCTCCCAAAATAACAAGGAGGGCGAGGTGTTGTATATCTCATAAATCTTCACAACTCTCAAATTGCATCACTCAGAAGAGACTTCTTGGAACATTGTGGGAGACTTCAGCAAGCAGTGATCGCAGTTGATAAAAACTATAGTCGTCTGAACTTGAAAAAGGCTTATCCACCTGTTCAGACAGGCATTGAAACCGAAGAGAAGATAACCTCAAGCGAAGGCATTGCACGGAAGATCCCCCATGAGCTGAGCAAATCAGAAGTCGACGTCTCTGCTTTGCGCACATGGCTCCAGCATGGGGATTTCTTTCCGGAGACAGAAGCCTTCATGATAGCTAACCAGGACCAAGTGGTTCCAACTTTGAACTACAGAAAACATTTGAAAGTTTCCACCGTCCGTTCCGACACATGTAGGTGATGTTAGGCTGCAAGCGAAACTATCCAACATGTGACTAGTGGTTGTTGCGGCCACGCGCAGTTGGAATATAAAAAGGGGCATGATGAAGTGGCGAAGCAGGTCCACCAATTATTGGCAATGAAAACGGACTTACTCGCTACTTCCATGCCGTATTATAAATATGTTCCTCAGAACGTGCTTGAAAGTAGTGAGCATACACTATTGGGATCGCTCCATTATCACTGACAGATAAGTCGGCGACAATAGACCCGAAATAACATACATCGACAAAAACCATCAGCAGGCATTCCTTATTGATATATCAATATCCAAACCCACAACACATCGACAAAACCTCAAGAGAAGATCCAGAAATATAGCGCTCGCCCGTGAAGTCGCAGATCAGTGGAACTTCAGCAAAACGTGCCAGTAATATCAGCTACAGGAGTGATCCCAAAAATGACACTTCGATTAGTGCCCTCACTTGGATACCAGGAGTATTAAAGTATGCAGAAGGCAGTTATCTTGAAGACGTGTTGTTAGAAGCCACCTGAAACTTCAATAGAGCACACCTAGTCATCATAGCTGTGAGTGGTTGATATACCGACCAGTAAAAACTGTGATGAATAAATGATCGTAGATAATGATAATAAACTCCACCCAGGGAGGACACGAACTATTGTAGTTGGTGGTGGAGCTTTAGTACCCCGAGCTTGAGAGCTATGTCGGCAGTAACCTAGGTACTGGTAGGGCCTCCTTTGCTGAATAGGTTGTTGAAGATGAGGGGTCAGACGAAGAAGCACTCCAGAGGGAGTCTCAACGGCATCTTTGAAGAGGAAAGGAGGATTGATGAAGATGGCGGATAAGGCACCTCAAATAACCGTAACGTCTGATCGCAGTGGGCGGCTGCAAACAGCATCAGTCTCCATGCATGGGGCGGCTGCATTTATAGCGGGAAGTAGAGAGGGAAGGGTCCTGAATCTTTGGACTTCCTGTTATCGGCCCATGAAGGACGCAGGGGAGAAACAGGGTTGACACACACACCAGGCTACTGATTAGAGTGGTGGCCGGAACCTTGCATTATCCAGCGAAGGAGACTTCAGCGGATAATGAAAATTCCGTAGGGTTTAGCAATGTCGACTGGCGATCGGAGGGGCCCTTGCTGGGCCCTGCGGGGAATCTCCCAAGGCCATTGTGGGCCGCAGTAACGGATGCCTAGAAATGGCTCATGGGTTAAGTGTGATCTGTGAACTCGAACTTTCTTCCTGGGAAACTTCACCTAAAACCAAAACCAATGAGGAAATGGATAGAACAATAAATGTAATGCATCTTAACGTGCTTTGTTCTGCCAATGTCCTATACCTGCTCAGAAACCGAGCTACGTTCACGTTGTCGACATCTGACCAACCCACGGATGTTAATCTCAGGGACCTAGAGTCGGCAGTACCTGGAAGTCATTGTTAGAGATGGACCCGGAATGAATTGAAGGAGGTGGTGTCGTGCTTTTACTACACAAAAGCGAAAAATGGTTCTGAAGTTTACAAGATATGGAGAGAGCAGAAACCAGATATGAGGCCTACCCTACATTCAAAGCAGCTTGCCAGTAAACGACGATACATACTCATCAGTGGAAAATTTACAGCAGAACAACACACCGACATTCAGGGAAATGCTGAGTATGTTCTTCTATCGAACTATCCACAAGACGAATATTTAGAACAATCTAATATCGTTGATAACCATAGTCTTGTTTGAAGGTTCATCTCTACCCAAAGAAACTTCCGTCAGTGTAGAAAATTCATCTGCGTATAAAGCACACGAATCTTATGATGCGAAATCCCCTTCGACGCGAGATAGAACGAGTTCTACTTCCATTCGAATCTCGTGCACCGTTGAGAATATTGTCGTGGTAACCGCAATAGCTCGTGTGTCAAATCCACCGAATTTTTTAGGAGGAACAAAAAACATTATCTTCCTCTCCCTGTCTAAACAGACGCAAATGCAAACTCATGATATTCGGTTTTCATTATTCGGTTATAATAATAAAAATCTACTTTCTACCCAATTTTGTAATATCTGTATAACTTGTAATTGTTTTTCCTTCTCGTGTACAGCTGTGTTAAAAAGGCGGTATCGTCCATGAAAACTAGCTTTACATTTCATACCAATGGTCTGTGCAATCAGAACTTGAATGCATATTATGAAATTAGACTAGCCTGTGAGGACTAGAAGAAGGCAAGGTATTAGAAGAAAAAAATTGAGACATTTAATTTGAATTTATCGTTATTTTGCTTCAAAGATGAACATATTAATTAGATATTTAGGACAATGCTTTACTTCACAACGATTTTAACTTATGTTATTAGTTTGGTGATGAACTTTGTTTTATATCATTTTTAAATGAAAGGAGAAAATTACATTCACCATTGATTCAGTAGTTTATTTTTTTATCAAGCACCTCTAGTCTTGATGACTGCTCGGCAATATTGAAGCTGTAATAAAGCACAAAATAAGCCTTTTTATGTAATCTGGAGATATTGCATGATTCAGACATAGCAAAGTTCTTCTTGAAGCTCAGTAAGGGATTTTCTTTGCGCAATTGCTTTGACCATTTGATCCCAACAATATTTGCTTGGGATCTCGTCTGGGCTGTTTCCTGGCCACTGAACTGTCGTAATTGAGTTATTTTGAAGTCAATTTTTAATCTAGACATGGAATTACATTATGAAAACAATGGTAGATGAAATACACAACAACGGTGTGTCAACTTTTGTACGTTAATGCATTTTACTATATCATACTTACTGTCTTTGCTCTATGGCATTGACATGAATCACATTGAAAAATGCCCTGAACAGATCTATTAAACTGTTCAGCAAATATGGGTAACAATCATAAATTCAAAATGTTCTTATAAACTTCAGAATTCACAAAATGAAGAAAACAAACCAAATGGTAAGAAATCCATCTATCAAATCAGGCTCTGAGAATGTTTACATTTGCTCACTATGCAATCAAGATGAAATTCTTCACCTCATATTTGTCGCCGTCCGAATGCCATCTGAGCGCTTATTAATTAATTAATTAATTTATTTATTTTACGTCAAAAAACAGTTGAATCTGCGTATGACGTGCTATGGGGAGAAGTGAATTCTGTAGTTTCAATTTAAATTCGTCCGAGATCATTCTTTTTCACTGTTCTTCAGATCAAACAGCCTCATTCTTTGCTCATTGAAGATGGCTTTCCTTCATTGCTTTTGTAAAAACATTTTTTGGGGGGCAACAAGTTCTTCACGGAAAAGTCGTCTTCTCACATTTTTTCACTCTCACACTTCAGCAGTGAGAAGACGACTTCGACACTTGCTTTCACACCTACATTTTCCTCCCATTCAATTTTCAAGTCTGTGGATGTTGCTCAACGGTTTTCCAGACTTCATCAATTTTGAAGAAAATTGTCTTCAGGTGGTGTTGATAGACGTTTAGGCTCACTTCCACTTTTTCTGTCTACTGTAGCAAATTTAGCGAGCTTCAAGAGTAAATGAGAAATTGTAAACTGTAAACAATGAATCCGAGAAGCTACTTGACAAGTAAAGTCAAATCTCACTGCAAGCAATGCAACCGCCACACTTTTCTTTCGTGATGTCAACTGCTCAGTATTGTTCGCGCTTCTTCACAATGTTCACTTCGCTGCAGTGACACGACTGCTGTAAGAGTGTGAATGTGACCTCTGAATGCCCTTCGAAGGGCGTTATGCTGTCGACATCGGATATCAAGTAATCTGTATACAAGTAGGAAGGTTTCTTCAAGCAATATATCCAAGTTTTATACTGTCATAGATCGTTCATAATGAAAATGTCCCTTTACCAAAGGCTGATGCAGTTTCTTTGAACACCACTGTACATGGTATAGAGGAAGTTGTGTAATCATGCAAAAACTCACCAATATGCTACTTTTGTTAATTTATTGATTAAGAAATGTATGTGTACTCTTTCTTAAAGCACATTTCATAATGATTGTGAATTCAATGTATTTTATTGTCAATGTTTTTTTATTTTAAATTATAACAAAACCATGTGATAATTAAATTTAAAGATTAGTCTATGTCGCTATTTAACTTTCTGAAAACATTGTTAACAGCGGATCCAGCACTGGTGACTTGGGAGATGTAACTCCTTGTAATGCCTCTCCTAATCTTTCTGCTCATATGACATTCCGCCCTATTACTCGAGATGATGCTGAAGAAGTTTGGAGACTTCAAATTCAAAATCTGTTAAATCATATCCCATCATCTCCCACTGAACTCTTTCAGCTCTTATATCGTCTTGTTAAGGTAGGAAATTTACATTTTGTTCTCATGTTTGAAGTGTTCAATGTTTTTCTCTTTCTTTTCATACTTATCCTTGTTACAGGATGCTAGTTCCAAAACTGTGGCATTAACACAAGAGGCATGTCATTATTTGACGGAAAGTAGTGGAATTACTCCCATACCCTCTTCAGCTGCTGTTTTACTTGGATCAAGACTCCTCTCTGTTGCGGATTTATTAATATCTCAGCCAGACCCTCCTCATATATGGATAGGCCCAGATGCAGTTACGTGTTCTCGATTAAACGAATCATTAAGATTTGGAATGCTTGGTATTCAGGAGCATTGGGAAACGTTTTTAGATCGAAAGGATCATGCTACTGAGGTAAGTTACACGTGTATATATGATTAATTTGACATAAAGCAAGATCTAACTTCTAAAATAATTCCTGTCCGCCGTGCCGCCCGACACCATTGCTCGTTCTCACTGCACGTCGTGCTCCCCGCAGGTTTTGTTTTTCTTTTCTTTCTTTCTTTCTTTCTTTTCTTTTCTTTTTTCACTCCGGCGCCGAGAGTCGCGCCCTCGTGTACCTATTACAATTAACAAACAACTGCGCAATGTTTTATGGTCCTCAGTAGACACGTTCAACAAACGTTTATTGATCCCTTAACCCACAGAGCAAGGTTTCGACCCCGTCTACAAGGTGGGTAGGTTTTTGAAGGGCGGAAAATGCACACTAACCTTTCATACTTGCAGCATGTAAAAGAACCCTGACTAAATGTAGGGCAAAATTACATCCTTCAAAAATTCCTGTCGTAATCAGATCCCATATTTACATAGATGGGAATGCCTACCTGGACCTACGTTTATTGGCCGGGATCATTATTGTGGCGTTACGTGGCGGTAAATGTGAGAGTTAATATTTACTAATAACGCTGGGTGCCATACGGTGTCAAAAAATTTCCTCTCAGCTTCAGATTTCAGCTCCTGATGGAGGTATGCCAAGCTCGAAGCGATCGGACATTAGAAACAAACAATGAAAATCATGGAGAAAAATTCAATTTTTGATTAAATTTCTTCAAACAATTGGTCGCCCCGACCGGGATTCGAACCCGGGTCTTCTGCTTTACGCCCAGCTGCTCGACCACTAACGTTCCGAGACAACCAATCCTTTGAACAGTTTTCACAAGCGCAATTATCGCTCCTTGTATGTATACAATTGTCACCTTTCCCTTCCCATGGGATAGATGACAATTATATAATTTTTATTGTTTTTTCCTTCGTCAAGCTGACTTTCTCGATAATAAAATTTCGTTGGTCAAATGTTTTTCTCAAAATGTCTTCATTACATATTGTTTATATGAGAATTATTAGTTTAAAACTGTTTTCACAGTGCATTGATGCTGTGAAAGCAACTGCAAAGTTGCATTTGCTGGGAGAAAGTCCTGGAGAACTATGCAGCGAGGAATTGGTCCTAGATTTGGGACGGTCTCTGTATAAACTACTGTTCCAACTGTTGCTGTTGGTTGAAGCTTCTAATAAGATGGTCATTGCACTTACAGCTACTGCTAGCAGTCATCAGGTAACTATTTATTTAATCTGCACAATTTATATTGAGTACCGCCAACTGGAAAGAAATCGGACAATTTTCGCGCATTTTTTAATATTCTTCTTTCAGTGGTAGAACTTTTTGGTGTTTGAATACATTCGCGCACAGAATTACTATTGCCATAATGGCGAAGAAACTTCACTTCAATATCCTTAGCACCTAATAGGGCCCTGCGTAGTAGCTGTGGATTGTAGGAGGAACACCTATTGCTGCCGTGACTATCACCTATCTTTGATAACTCTCTCGAAGGACCAGGTTTTTTAGGAGGTTTTTTCAACCTCTTTCCTGAAATTGGGTGATTTAAGGAAATCTTGCCATTAACTGGGAAATCAGTAAGTGATTAGATTAAAGACATCATTAAACATTAATGGGAAATTACAAACAAATGTGATAAATGAGTACTCTCTCACAAAAGAAATGAATGTAGTAAATATATTATTGATAAATTGACATTAATGAGAAATTGGCAATTAAAGAGATTAATGATCTCCTCTCTTATAATACAAAATAATTATATTGATTACACCGTGTGCAATTGCCAATTGTTGTTTGAATAAAAAGATTACCTTCAAGACATTTCTTCGAAACACTTCATTACCTTCAAGTCTGTTATAAATCATACATAAAAAATCAGAGTTGCATTATACAAGACGTTACATGAGCTACCACAGCATACTCGTATAATTGCAGGTGAAGTCAGGCAGCTAATCTGTACCACGTAGTTCCAAGCGTCGATACATAGGTAGCGCTAGTGGTACTGATAAAAGACAAGAAGTCTTGTTACTCTCGCACGATGCGCAAGGGAGACATGAACAAATGATAGCCTGAGTGCAAGATTGCATGTACTGGTGGTTGTGACGTAGATATTGTAATTAATTACCACTCATGACTGCCAGCACATACACACACCGACTACAGTACGAATTACACACTGCACAAACACTATCAAATTGCAATGATGCAATCTCGCAACTGGTTCTCGCATGACGCGATTGTAAGCACGTGTATAACAGATAATTATGTAGGATATAATTAAGCGTTTAAGTCGTTGCAGTCAAGTGAAACATTGAAATAAAGTACATATTATAAAACACAGTTTGTAAAGTTATTCAGAATCTAGCACGTGGCTGAAGTTATATCTCGCTACATTGAAATAAGTCTGTGAATACTCACACCCGGCAGTCTGTACATGTGATGTGAGTTGTACAGAGAAAAAACACTGTCTAACAGTATAAAACCGAAGTGCACAAGCAATTGACTGAAGTAATTACAGTTAAATGACGTACGTTCATGTAGCCATGACGGGCATGCAGACTGAGTGGCACGAGGCCCAACACAACAGTCACAAAAGGAATTAGAACATCGTGTAAAAATAAACGTACTCTCTACGTTATTTCTAAACGTCATGACGTATCTCAAGATTTCCTTATCTACTTTAAAAAATACAAAACATTGTTACGAAAAGTCATAAGGCAGGCTAAAATCATGAAAAACGATCAGGATATTTTGAACTCAAATAATAAAACTAAAGCAATGTGGAATATAATAAAAAATACTACCAAATCAACTAGAAAATCCGTAGAGAATGTTGTTTTAAAATATAACGATATAAATGTGAACGATCCGGCAACAGTGGCTAATCTCTTTAACCAATACTTTTCGAGAATTGCTGCCGATCTCACTAAGGGTCTTCAGGCACAAAACTCAAAAACAGACAGTTCACCCAAAATTTTAGACACAATGTTCGTTTCGAAACTTCTTCCTATGAAATTCTCAAAATAATCGGTAAACTAAAAAATAAATATTCGTCCGGTTTAGATGAATTCCCGGATTCTTTGTTAAAGACTTGTGCGTATGCCATTATACACCCGTTAACTCACATTTAATGCATCTTATGCACTGGAACGTTTCCAGATATTTTCAAAACAGCTAAAATTAAGCCGCTTTTCAAAAAAGGCAACAAAATGAAATTCAAAATTATCGGCCCATTTCTCTTCTATCAGTTTTTTCAAAAATATTAGAGAGACTTTTTTACGTACGAATGGAAACCTTTCTCACTAAACACGACGCCCTTTCAGATTGCCAACATGGATTTAGAAAATCAAAATCAACGGAAACAGCTATATTTTCTTTCTTAAAGATGTCGCCTCATCATTGGATCAAAACGAGGCACCTATTGGATTATTTTTAGATCTCTCAAAAGCTTTTGACGTCATTGATCATGACATTTTACTTTCCAAATTACCTTCATATGGAATTCGTGGTATTGCTCTAGATTGGTTATGTTCGTACCTTAAACAACGATCTCAGAGAGTTGAAATACCTTACTGGAATGATGGAACATTACGTATGCACCTTTCCGACTCTTTGCCCGTTGCATGTGGAGTTCCTCAAGGATCGATTTTAGGCCCTATTCTGTTCCTACTTTACGTAAACCATATGCCCTCGACGATTCGAAACGGAAGAACGGTTCTCTTTGCGGATGATACGAACATCCTTTGCAATAAAGAAACCGTAAATAGTACAATATCAGATGTTTCAAATTGGTTCCGAAATAACAAATTAATAGTAAACGAAAAGAAAACGGTTTTAATGCAGTTTTCCATTTCAAATAAACAATTCTGTGCGCAATTGAAAATGAACGGTGTACCATTGACTGATGTTAAGGCAACAAAATTTTTAGATCTCTCAATTCAGTCAAACCTTAAATGGAACGTTCATTTAAATGAATTGAACACACAATTAAGTTCATTATGCTACGCGTTCAGAATTTTTGCAAATTCAGTCAGCCTTCATACTGCTCGTTGTGTATACTTCGCGAATGTTCATTCCCGCCTGAGATATGGCATAATATTCTGGGGAAATACATCTTATAGCTCCCAGACTTTTAGATTACAAAAACGAATTGTACGAATAATAACCAAATCTCACCCATGTGATTCGTGTAAGCCTCTCTTCATTAATCTAGGAATTCTACCATTACCGTGTCTTTTTATTTACGAATCAGTGATTTTTGTAAAAAATGACTTGCTCAAGGGCGGGAATATTTTTTCAGAAAATGCCGAAGTGTATTACTATAACACTCGACGTAGAAATCATATTCATCAGGTGACAGTATCAACAGCTCACTACAAAAAATTCACATACAATACATGTACATTATTTTACAACACTTTGCCAGATGACATTAAACGATTAAATTCAATAGAAAAGTTAAAATCCCAAGTGAAATCATTTCTGCTGCATAACTGTTTCTATACAATTAGAGACTATACTGAGCATCACAAGAAAAGTAACATTAATTTTAACAATGATACATAATGCATTATTTACCATTTGGACTGTATAAATGAGTATAAACAACCTGTAACAACTATTGTACTACAGCTTCCGGGTCAATGATCCCCATCTTGATCAGGTTTTTCGTCCAGTTTCCCTGATCCATTGAGCAAATGCTGAGATGGCCCCTTGTGTTGCTTCTGGACATAAATGTAACTTCATTTTCTGTGCACGTCTTCTAGAATCCCCCCCCCATGATTATAACTGGTTCACATCATCCGCAGACTTCGTCAATTTGTTCAAAGAGTCTGAGGTCCTCTTATCTTGGTTGCGTATCAGTTGAAGATGGTTTGTAGATTTTTCCATTCATAAATTTTGATCTACCAATCCTCACTCTCAGCCATAATTTTTCTGTGTCAGGGTCTTCAAGTTTGTGGATTGTTTTCACTCTCACTGTGATTGACTCAATTCTTTGTCTGGCATAGATTGGAATGTTTCCCCTCGTGTATGTCCTGACATTAAGATAGATGGAAAAATCAGATATGTATCAGACTATCTGGGATGTTTGAATTCAGCCAAGAGTCCGTGATTTTTGTAATATCTGGTTGTAAGTTGTTAACTTCCTCCAAAAATTGATCGAACTTTGGCATTAGAGACAATACATTTGTGTATAGAATTTTTAGTTTATTGTTGTGTTTTGAGTTGTACCCTATTTTGTTTGACCTCAATGTAATTTAACTTATGTATAAAATAAGTTAACTGTGTAACACGAGACTCAGGATTAAGTGCAAGTGTTGGCATATTAGTCTAAGTCCTGATATGATACTGTATATGTAGAATTTTTAATGTGGTGTCGAACAGATGAGCAGGTTTTGCAGCTGTAGGCCTTTAGTTAACATTAATATGAAAAGTTTTTTAGATAATTAGCTGGATATTTGTCTCATCTTTTAGCTCCATGATGCATCTGCAGACGTTGCTGTCATGCGTGCTGGTCTAGCACGTGCTTTGGAGGAGGGGGCTGATTCAGATCAAGGTACTCCCACACCCACACCTTCTCCTGCCCCAACTCCAACTCCCACTCCTACCCCCACATCCACTCCCACCCCCACTTCTACACCCACTCCAGCATCTGTTCCTGCAGCTGAAGAAGCTGAAGCTGTGTTACTGGAGTTAGTTCAAGGCCATAAGTGGTCTGCAGCATTACAACATGCTAGGCATAATAGGTATGTAATGTTTGTTATTGCTGGTAAGTATTTAAATTCTTGTAATGAATAAAATGAAAAATAAAATGAAGACTTAATACACCAATTTTTGGAAAACACGGAACATTTTTCTGTTTTTATTTCTTACTGCCCTGATTTTAAAAAAAAAATAATGGTTGGAATCATTTTTTTCTAGAGCATAGCCTTAATTAGACTTCAATTTTGTGCAATTTTGTTTTTATTTTATATATATTTATATTTTATTATAATTATTTTATATAATTTATTTATATTATATATATGTATTTTATTTATATTTTATATATATATTTTGTAATGTTTGCGTATGTTGACCCAAAAAAATTCATGTTAGATTTTATTTTGTGCAACCCCAACTTTTTGGAAAATAATGCCTGAAATAACATTTATTGTAGAACCCTTAATTTCTTTTCTTATATGCAAAGTTTGGGTTGGGATTGTTTACTGTTATCTTTCATACATTAAATTTTTTTCACATTTATTTTATCTTATTTTATTTACACATGTAAATACTCAATATCACAAGCTTTTGAATATTAAAACTACGATCAAGAAATTAATAACTCCTTGCAAGAAACATAGTATAAAGTTACAACAGAGACAGTGGCATGCACAGGGTCCTGTATTTGGTTTGGCCAGTGCCTTTGGGAGCACAAAATACAACTTAAAAATATGTTTAACAATATTTATAAATAATGAATAACTTTTATTGATTATAAAAAAATTATAAAATTTTTGCACTTATTATATATATATATATATATATATATATATATATATATATATATATATATATAATAAAGCGCCTTTATGCTCATGGGGAGGGCCGCATAAATAAATGCGGCAAGGACCCCTCCGAAATATTTACTACTTGCGTCGTGTTACCGCATGATTCCGCACATCCACAACGTTTTTCAAAGGGTGTCAAGAAACACATTGATTCGAAACTTTTTACTCGCGCTTTTACTATGGAGTATTTTCCATAAACTCGCTGTACAGATGTAAGGTTAAAAGTACAAGTTTCTATACCCAATACTCAAAAAATCTGGATAGTTTGCCGTCTACACTGACTGACGAAACACAAAATCTGTGTCGCTTCAGTAAATGCTGTTTCTTTTCAGCAGTTTTTTCTGCGACTTTTTAATTGAATTTTAATATTTTCGACGCTATTCATTGTCAGTTGTACAAAGACACTTCACAGAAAAACGAATACTCTAACTTCGGTTTTTCAAAACGCATTAAAAAGTAGCCTCCTACATACGTTTACACAATACATTTTGATTTTCACGTGCTTAGGAATGGATTTGTAATTGCAACTCTCTTTAAAATGTGCAAATAACATTCGATTAACACTATACTTATGAATGCAACACTGCACAGCAAAGCGTTTGCGTTTCGTGCGCTACCGAAGAATTGCTTTCGAAGGAGTGAGAGCTCATTTAAGTGGAGAGATATCTCACACTTGCTTCTCTTGTGATAGTCGAGTGTTATATCTTCACGAAATGTCAAGGCACTTCCAGAGGCCGCGTCTGCGCACAGTTCGGTGTGTGTTCCAACAGCCCGTAAGCCACTATGTCGCACCTCTTTCCCCTCCAGCCCAGCGGGAGCCTCCGACTCTGTCGGCTCATTCGCAATTGCCGAGTGTGCTCTAGCGTGCTGTCACGAAGGGCATTGGCGGCGGACTGTCAATCGCAGCTTCCGAACGGCACGTGTTTTGAAATACCATGTTTCGGAAACGCTCTGAGAGGACTTGTATTCTCCTCATGTTAAGAAATGTTCAAGAAACATTGCACTTCAATTATTTGGGCGTGCACATGTGAACTTGCGAATGCCCACGAGCCGCCACTGTTTCAAGGCAATTGTCTTATCGGCGAAGGACTTTTCTGTTTCTTTCAGCTGGAATGAGTATTTCTTATGATCTGGAATAGAGCGCCTATAGAAAACGTTTTAAATCACATATGTATTACAAAAAAAAACAACTACAAATGTAAAAAGACATTGTAATGACTAAGGGGTGGATTTCGTTGACCTAAAAAGTCACTAAAGATGATCAATAAAATACTATTAAAATGTTTTTAAAATGCCCTTGAAATGCTCTTAAACTGTTTTTAAAAGCAAAGAAAAATCAGAAAAAATATAATCAAAACCAGTTCAGATGAATAACTCAAGTTGTTGGATATGTTACTAATGTAATCGAGGCTTCTTCTGTTCGTTGAAGTAAACTCAGCATTGAAACTTTTTTTTTTTTACCAGGAAATCTCCCCCTTTAGTTACCCCGTAAACACCAATGACGCTGACTGGCATCACAGAAACCTTAGATTACATACTCACAATGGCTGACATTACAACTTCTGAGCAAAGAAATCGAACAGGCTACTCCCGAATTCTTTGGAGAACATTTGTTGCATCTCGTAAATGTTATTTGAAGCATGTACCAATAAAACTACATTATAATCGATGAAATCAGCGAATAATGCATTAAAAACAATGGAAAAGAGTGACAATGATTTAAAATAGATAAGAAATGCACAAAAACAACATAAAAATGGGTCATTTCTTTTTGTCAAAATTAATTTCTATAACTAAGCTGCATTTTTTTAAGTGAAAAGAAAGAAAATGACATTTCATTAAAATCTAGTAATAACATTCAAATGTGTATTTCAGAATTATATTAAAATTATATTTTTTATTATGTTAATTTTCTTAAATTCTTTCTTGGTGCCTCAACAGCAGCTGAATTGTATAAAGAAATACTGTAACTAACAGATTAATAAAACCCCTTATTGCATTTTTACATCTTCACGTTTGCAGAGGCTCATGGGGCAATGGTGGCTTTCCTAGCAGTCCAGATGATGATGATATTACTGGAATTCTGAATGTTTTCTGTAGGCATCTGGTGAATGAAAGAAAAGGTAATATATGCGCATAATTATTTCAGTACAGAATACCAAATACTTCCACAATTTTGAAATATTTTTCTTACTGTTAGATTTTTTTTCCTCGGAAAGTAATCAGATTAATTTGAATATTTATGGAAAACCAAATTTTTAATTTAACAATATTCAAACTTTTGTTGCAAGAAGTCATAAAATAAAATTTAAATCTAAAACTTACCCAAAGCAATTCTTATCTAATATATAAGAGTGTCTCAATAAATGTTACAAAGTTCTGGAGAGCATAGGTAGTTAAAGATGATTATTTCAAAGAAATGTGCACTGATATTTGGAAAGTACAGAAAGTTTGATTGCAACAGAACTTGTACATATGAAAACCAGTGCACCAGTGATTAACTCTTTAGTTAATCACTCTGTTAGTCATACTAATTAATTAACGATTATATATTATAGCTAGTCAGTATGTATAATTACCATGTCACCTGTAAATTCCATGTGTAATCTCCAGTCATTATTCCTAAAAGGTGAATGTGATTTTGCTGAAGTAACAATTCTCTTCAAAAATTAATCATTTTGTCAAGCCACTATTTGTAATAGGTAATGTGAGTTGGTCAGAATAATAATACTTTTTGGGTGGAGGTTGCATGACATGCTGACAAATTAGACATAATTTATTTTCAAAAAGAAAATGGTACATACTATAAACTACTTGATCATGAAATATCATTTTCCTTGAAACCACCATTGATCTGGGTAGAAAATCTGCTAAACTTTGATAAGTGTTGTCCTCCCATGTTAAATTTATAATATGCATTATTAATATTATAATATGCATTCAGTTATGCCTCAATTCAAGTAGCTAGTTCTCTC
Source organism: Teleogryllus oceanicus (assembly GCA_964035755.1). Taxonomy (NCBI): domain Eukaryota; kingdom Metazoa; phylum Arthropoda; class Insecta; order Orthoptera; family Gryllidae; genus Teleogryllus; species Teleogryllus oceanicus. The sequence continues at coordinate 172,404,665 of CAXIVR010000001.1, read as the reverse complement.
CATTGTTCTTTGCCCAAATGATGAAAATCATTTCAGCCAAACTATTTTGGTTCAAACAACTTTATTTCAGAATTTGAATGCAATATATAAAATGAAATTTTTATTAATATTATGGAAATCTACCTAAAAATTATCTCATTATTTACTTACATTTATAGGTATTCTGTTTATTGCATGACATTTCTCAATCTGAATTCATTCATGTTTCATTTTCTTTCCAGATATGTTTGTTGTTACATGTTCGGAACATGATCTTAGTGAATCATATGGACGCCTTATGGATGGGTTGTATTGGGTTCTTGCTGCATTAAATGCTTTGGATTCCCATCTCAGAGAGCAGCGAGAGCATGGCAATGATGTTTTGCGCAAGACTGAATGTTGAGACTGTTCATTTTCTAGTTTCCTTTCTGGAATACTATTTGTAATTTCATTTATTAAATGAAATAAGTGGTTTAATATTTGTCTCTTGAGAAGCATATTTTAAGAATTATTTATATCCCTTTAGTCCCTTTTCTTCTGTAAACTTCATGATCAATGGAATAAGATTTGGAAACAGCACTATCAAGCGTATTGAAATGTTAACAATGAATGGAAATGAAAATCACTGAAAACGGCAGTTTTTCCAACAAAAACATTGCTCACTATCAGAGGGTAATTTAGGAAGCGTTGGAAAAATATTTTATCATAGGAAAATGTTTTGTTCTGTCATTAAAAAAAGAGTTTTTATCTCCTTTTAATAATCTCTTTATTAATGCAGGGTATGTAAAGCACATACAAACTGCAGATTGTTACATGAGATTAGGCTGTGTATGTATGTGTTATATAAATGTAAGTGTACATTTAATTATGTATTCTTGAAAAATATCTTTGTGTCTGTGCTAGACTACGTGTGAAGTTGAGTGTGACACATTATGTTTAAATTTTTAATTGTCTTTATTACACCTGATGTAATAGGTTACTATTAGTGGAATCTATTACACACATTTTCTATTAGATTAATTTGTAGGGTAATTAATAGTGTATTGAAGCTTCCAAGTCATTTGACAACTATCCTTGTTAATAATGATGTAAGCAAAGTGTATGTGAAGAAAATATTGAAGTAAAAGATGATAGTTTTGTAATAAAGTAAGTTCACGACCACAGACAAAAGCATTGATTTTTTTCTTCATAGTCAAAATGTGCTTTATAAGGGTTATTAGTTCATTTATCATCATTTACAATTACTGCCGAGTCATGTGTATATGTTATTTATTATCTGACTGAACTCTTCTTAATATTTATTTTAATTTCTGTTTTTCTCTTTTTGTTCAGAACAAGTCAATTAGCATTTATTGTATTGTTAACTTCGTTTTTTCATGATATATGTAGCTTGGTTCGTTAATTGGCACCAATTCCCTGTTCCAAAATTTGCCCAATTTGTATTTTAAGTCCATGTACCAAATATCATTGATAAGCACTTTTGAGTTTTATTAAATGAGTACGTCTAACCTTATTTTCAAAAAAAAAAAAGAAAAAAAAAAAGGTGTTATTTGTTAAACTTTAAATTCCTAAAACCCATCTTAATCAATGGTGTAGCGTGATTGTGCGTTTGGGGATGCTAAACAATTACGCAAACTAAGGACATCATGATCTTTAATGTTCTCTAGAATCTATGTCAATCTGCAAGGTAACAAGCTTACTAGAGCTCGCGGGCACTGCATCCAGAAAAATCGGTACGAGATTTAAAATTAAGGGTTGTACAAATTGTCCTGGAGTAGTGGTACGTCACTGGCTACCAGGCTCATGACGGTCTATGAGAGAAGTTACTTTATAGTTATTGTCACAAATTTAGCTATATTAATTCCCATTTTTTCTTTAAGGGAAAAAATAATCCATTAAAATGAAATAATAAACTATACCGAGTTCAAATTCTCACTTGAAAGTAAAATAAAACTAGTGGTTCTGCCAAAGCACATACTATCTCGCATTGGTTGTAAATGCTTTGCTATATTATACTACAACAGAAACCAGCAAAAGCGATTTCAACCAGCAAACTTTTTTTTCCCACTCCGGGACCCATCTCAGTTCCTCAGAGATAACTTCGTGGCACTTATACCATTTCCCCACAAAGAGCCGTATGGTACAATTTAGAGCAGAGGCATGAAAAGGTAAATGCCTCATTCATGTACAAAAAAACATGTTTTTGCTCGGAATGTACCGGTGATCTTCCCGCCCTGGGTGGCTAAATCAAGCACATCTTGGAAGTTAGCAGGACCAATTCACCCAATCACAACACTGTATAGCTCATAATTTGCCGCTTTTATTAAGGCTCTACAGGGGGGAGTATACGTAGACGCCATTCTTGGTTATTGCTTGCCGACAAGCGTATGTAAATGTAGAGGAAAACGTCGCGTCTCGCTACTTTTCGTTATTTTCCTAACAAACAAATACTCTGACGGAATTTCGGTCACTGTGAGCAGTTTTTTGAGAAGTGTGAAAACGTCGTCGGTAAGTACAGTGCCCTGAATTCTCCACTTGTTAATAGAAACTGATATTTTAAAACGTTTGTAAGTTGGACTAAGGTTATGTTTTACATTTGTAAATAAAGAATATAGATATACTGGAGTTCTAAAAAGACAGGGCCTTAGTGTAACTACATTTTCCCTTAGTGAACTAAGTGAGAATTTGAAGTATAATACGGAGATAAATGCGACTTTTTACATCGCGGGTAGCACAACTAGAACCATTCAAAAACATGTGTGCTCAAATTGTTGCTACTTTCTTTCTCGTGCTGACTTACCTGAGAGCAATTTAATTTTAATATGAAAACATACTCTTCAGGTAAACCTTGGTGACTTAAAACAACCGTGTTGGGAAACTCTAAATTTAATTTTACATTGTGAATACTAATGTAAAACATAACCTTAGTCCAACTTACAAACGTTTTAAAATATCAGTTTCTATTTACAAGTGGAGAATTCAGGACACTCTACTTACCGACGACGTTTTCACACTTCTCAAAAAACTGCTCACAGTGACCGAAATTGCGTCAGGGTTTTTTTAAATAACGAAAAGTAGCGAGACGCGACGTTTTCCTCTACATTTACACACGCTTGTCGGCAAGCAATGACCAAGAATGGCGTCTGCGTATACCTGTCTTTTTAGAACTCTACTTTTATGCCGTTCTTAAGATGTGAAAACAAAAAATTTTCTCAAAAAAATCTTTGTTCATGCCAACTTCCATTGGAAGTTAGCAGGACCACACATCTAAATCCGCTAATAATGTAAGCATATAAACCAAACAGTACTCCAAATTTGCCACTTTTTATTTATAAACGATTAGTGAAGAAATCAAATTGATTTCTCCATTTTTTCAAAAGATATTTACAAACAACGAAAAATAACACCTACATTCCTATGGCAAGCGCAGTTAAGAAGGAGAAGACACGTTTCGTCCTAGACCAATAGCCGTAACAATTCATACTCTATGCCAAAATTTGCACTTAACGGTTGCAAACTGTAATCGGCAATAAAAAAAATTGCCGCGGACCGGTTAGTTTCAAATATCCAGGTTCGAACCCCAGAAATTAAAGTCTTGGAAACTCCCTGCGCAAGGAAAAGACACGTTACCTCCTGAACCAATAGCCGTAAAATTCATACTCTATGCGATATATATATATATATATATATATATATATATATATATATATATATATATATATATATATAGTGATGGGATTAGACAATTCCATAACCACACCATCAGCTACGAAAAGAAGCCCACGAACAGAGAGGAGTAGGGTACGCGGCGGAGCGATGGCTTCCAAACGCGTCGTCTACCCACAGCTTTTCGAACCAAGACAAAGAAACATTACGAATTATAAACGGACATTCAAACCTCAACAAACTTCAGATTTACGAGGTGCTGATAAGTGTCGAAACATATTCGCAGCTCAGTTTATTTTCCAATATTAAATCACTGTGCAAATTAATTTTCTGAAAGATTTATTGTATTTTCTGTGACAAGTGACGATTCCGTTGTTTTGAACGTTACGAGGACGGTGTATCAAACAGTTTGAATATGTGTTTCAAATCTTGTTATATATATCGAAGACAAACTTTCATAATATCTATTATCTAATTACGGTAAAGTATAATCTACTGATTGTATTAAACAGTTGCAGCTTATGTGGACGAAATTCTACGTAGCCAAATTTCGTAAGTAGCGTAAGTAATTGCCAAATTTCGTAAGTAGATTCAATAGATTTTGTGAGTAGCATACCTTCTCGTTTTTATATTGAATCTTTCTTTTTAATTTACTGAATACACATCAATTTTACACTTTTAACATATAGAACTAGGTTCTTGTTGCTCTTATCTGGGTTTTCTTGAATTTCTTCCAATTTTTATCACGTACATTAAAACGCATTCATGACATGGCTACTGCTCGATCTACTCTTTTTACTCTATACACTCTCAAAGCCGACCTTCTGAAAGCCTTCACAATCGTAAACAATAATTTAGATATGATGATGATAAGTAGTATATGACTTGGTGTAGGGATCACAGAATTTTGAAAATGTGCACACAATTCAGTTTTCCCCATAGGACGTCATACGCAGTTTTTAACTGTTTTTTTTTAGTAAAATAAATAAATAAATAGATCAACATATCCGAAGGTTGGAAGATGTCGTTCTCTACACAGACGGTTGGGTACAAGTCGGCAACACAGCGAATGATACCAACCGTACACCCGCGACTGTACAAAAGACACAGGCACCGCATCCAGTAAACCCATCCTTTAAAAAATACAAAACATTGTTACGAAAAGTCATAAGGCAGGCTAAAATCATGAAACAGGATCAGGATATTTTGAACTCAAATAACAAAACAAACAATGTAAATATAAAAAATACACCAAATCAACTAGAAACCCTGTAGACAATGTTGTTTTAAAATATAACGATATAAATGTGAACGATCCGGCAACAGTGGCTAGTCTCTTTAACCAATACTTTTCGAGAATTGCTGCCGATCTCACTCAGGGTCTTCAGCCACAAAATTCAAAAACAGACAGTTCACCCAAAATTTTAGACACGATGTTCGTTTCCGAAACTTCTTCCTATGAAATTCTCAAAATAATCGGTAAACTAAAAAATAGATATTCGTCCGGTTTAGATGAATTCCCGGATTCTTTGTTAAAGACCTGTGCGTATGCCATTATACACCCATTAACTTAATATTTAATGCTCTTATGCTCCGGAACGTTTCCAGATATTTTCAAAACAGCTAAAATTAACCCGCTCTTAAAAAATGCAACAAAATAATTCATAATTATCGGCCCATTTCTCTTCTATCGTTTTTTTCAAAAATGTTAGATTTTTTTTACGTACGAATGGACACCTTTCTCAGTAAACACGACGCGCTTTCAGATTGCCAACATGGATTTAGAAAATCAAAATCAAAGGAAACAGCTATATTTTCTTTTCTTAAAGATGTCGCCTCACCACTGGATCAAAAGAGGCACCTATTGGATTATTTTTAGATCTCTCAAAAGCTTTTGACGTCATTGATCATGACATTTTACTTTCAAAATTACCCTTCATATGGAATCCGTGGTATTGCTCTAGATTGGTTATGTTCGTACCTTAAACAACGATCTCAGAGAGTTGAAATACCTTACTGGAATGATGGAACATTAGGTATGCACCTTTCCGATTCTTTGCCCATTGCACGTGGAGTTCCTTAAGGATCGATTTTAGGCCCTATTCTGTTCCTACTTTACGTAAACGATATGCCCGCGACGATTGGAAACGGAAGAACGGTTCTCTTTGCGGATGACACGAACATCCTTTGCAATAATGAAGTCGTAAATAGTACAATATCAGATGTTTCAAATTGGTTCCGAAATAACAAATTAATAGTAAACGAAAAGAAAACGGTTTTAATTCAGTTTTCCATTTCAAATAATTCTGTGCGCAATTGAAAATGAACGGTGTACCATTGACTGATGTTAAGGCAACAACATTTTTAGGTCTCTTAATTCAGTCAAACCTTAAATGGATTTTTTATTGTCTCATCTGAATGGCTTTTAAACGCGATACAAAATTACAGAATCCGACCTGTGCTATCATATTTCGTTCTCGAGATATGTGTAATTGTTTATAAAAAATTAACATCTTACATAGACCCCATATGTGTGCCCATAATTCATTCGCTCTATACAAGCATAGTGAAAAAAACTTCAATATCGTGCATTTGCCTGCCACATACACTTAAAATGGACTTGCTTGTAAACAAATTCTGTATCCAATTTAATTAAGCTAAATTCGTCTTTTTACGGCGAGTATGAGCATAAATTTTGTTTTGTTTTTATATTCTCTTTTATGTCCTGCCTTTTGCAAGTCGATATATTTATCAAATAGGAAGGGAATTGACTATAAACAAAGTGTAGGCCTAATTCAAGGTGCATTACGCCCAAACGATTGATTCTGCTTTTCTATCAAAGGGATGTTGAGCAACCGATTCTTATTAATATTTTATATTATTATTTTTTTTTAAAGGCTCCTGTTAAAATCGAGAGTCAGAAACTATTTGTTCCTCTTGTTTAACCATTACCATTAAAAAATGGAGAAACATACTATTAGCGGTTTGTTGTAAACTGCATTGGGTTGGATGAATGAAGTGTCAAGGTTTTCAAATACAGAATTATTCAATTTGGTTTGTTGAAAAATCACATGAGTAGAATCACAAATACTTCATTTATACAAGTATAGAAATTTCGAAATGAACGTATATAATCTTTAAGCTAATATTTTCAATTTAATTTATTATTTATTTATTTTTACGTCAAAAAAAACAGTTAAAAACTGCATATGACGTGCTATGGGGAAAAGTGAATTGTGTGCACATTTTCAAAATTCTGTGATCCCTACACTAAGCCATATACTACTTAATTTTGAATTTTGAAAGGGAGAAAAAAAACTTCCATGTAGTAAAATCTATTTTCAAGGATAAATAAGCAATAAATTTTGAATTTTAATATTTATAATTTATTATTCAATAATTCAAGATTTTCTTTCCAAAACAAATATAAATTCGTGCGAGAAGAAACTGAGAAGATGGATGAGAAAATTTTGAAGAACAGGGAGCTATTTCTTGCCAACTTGGTCTCCGTCCTGCTATTTTCCATTTCCAAACATGTTTCAGTTCTGTGTCCTCTTTCTGATCTTTCTGAAGTTCTCTGTGTTGCCATTGGTCATTGCTGACAGTGACCCTTAAGGTGGGACACATGTTCTCTTCCGCATGACAACAATGTTTGCAGTTTTCAGGGCACGGTCTTCTGGAGAGAGCATCGGCATTCCGGTGACTACTTCCGCTCCGATGTTCTATTCTAAATGTGAATTCTTGCAATCTTTCAATGCATCTGGCGACTTGACCTTCCGGATTCTTGAAGTTCAACAGCCATTTCAAAGCAGCATGATCCGTTCTCAAAAGAAATTCTTTACCGTAGAGATATTTGTAGAAGTGTTCAACGGATTTCACCACAGCAAGTAATTCTCTTCGGGTTACACAATAGTTGCGTTCTGGCTTTGATAGCACTTTACTATAATAACCAATTGCTCTCTCTCTTCCGTTTTGTATCTGCGATAATACCCCTCCAATACCAACGTTACTTGCGTCAGTATCCAGTACATAATTCCCTTGAGGTAGTGGACAGCTCAATATAGGGGCACTCAGCATGGCGCTTTTAAGCTTTTCGAAAGGGCGTTGGCAATCTTGATTCCATTGAAACAGACGCTTTTCTTCGGTCAGCTGAGTCAGCGGTTTCGCGATGTTGGCAAATCCCAAAACATAGCGGCGATAATATCTACACAGACCCAGGAAACTTCTCAATTCATGTTTAGAATAGAACATCGGAGCGGAAGTAGGCACCGGAATGCCGATGCTCTCTCCAGAAGACCGTGCCCTGAAAACTGCAAACATTGTTGTCATGCGGAAGAGAACACGTGTCCTACCTTAAGGGTCACTGTCAGCAATGACCAATGGCAACCCAGAGAACTTCAGAAAGATCAGAAAGAGGACACAGAACTGAAACATGTTTGGAAATGGAAAAATGCAGGACGGAGACCAAGTTGGCAAGAAATAGCCAACTGTTCTTCAAAATTTTCTCATCCATCTTCTCAATTTCTTCTCGCACGAATTTATTATTCTGAGGTATTTTTTGTTCTAACTTTTCTTCCTAAATCCTAGAATTTTCTCTAACTTTTCTTCTAAAATTCTGGAATTTTCTATTAATTCCTCTTTTAAAATTCTGGAATTTTCTATTAACTTTCCTTCTAAAATTCTTGGAATTTTCCGATAACCTTGCTTCTAAATTTCTTGGAATTTTCCGATAACCTTCTTCTAAATTTTGGATAGGTCCGAAAAGTTTCCCGTTGTCTCGAAGAGAAAAGTCTCTGGATCCTCGCCTGCTGCCTTCATCGCTTTTGCAAGACATTCTTGTAATATTGCTTTCGTTCCGGAAGTGTCTTGTTCCCTCTCTTCTAACTCTCTCTTCAACTCCGTCACTTTCAGATCTCGTAGAACTTTTGTGAAACTCATCTTGAATAAAGTTTTAATTCGCCACACAACTATTTTGACCCCACACCTGACGCCGATTGTTACGTTTCTAGGTGGTGAATTGAAAGTCTCGTATTATTTTAACAAAAACGTTTATTTTGTTTCTTAACACAATCGCTGAAAACACTTGATTATTTATTTACACTACTGTAGCGTCATAGACTTGACTCCCTGCTCCAGAGAGACAAGTTGCAAGGTATGGGAATGAGGGAGCCAAAAATAGGCTCCCGAACAAAGGCCAACCCTTCAGGGAAAGTCCAAAACGGGAGAGGGCTTGGAGGTGCCGGGTGCAAATTGCAACGGAAAAAGCAGGCGCCTCAAGACGAGTGCGTGGGGGAAAGATGACGCAGGAAGTCATGTGACTCGAGCATATATAAGGGCTGAGGCACAAGCCCTGGGTTGGGTAACGTTTCTGGTTTCCTTGCGGCACAACACCGCAAAACTTGTCCGGCCAAGTCTGGCGCGGAAGTGCTGTAGGCACGTGTAGGTTTTCGAGTCTCGAGCACTGTGAAGTATGCTTGATACTTCGGGGCAGATTGTCTGCCGAGGCACACCAGGTGCCATTTACGATTGCCGAGTTGGCTAAACGCAGGCGCGGCCGCAAGGCGCGTGTTGGGAGAGGGGGGCTGCTCCAGGTAGCTCCGACAAACACCTTAGAGTGAGGTCTGTGAATAGTGTACATAATTTATTGTAAATAAATTGTAAATACCCACTCGTGTCTGTTCCTTTGTGGTGTAGATCCATACTCACGACGTTACACTACACTTCTCTTCCTTTATTGACACTACACTTCTCTTGATTATTTATTTACACACTCGCACAGTCCTAAGCACTGGCCACAGTTCACTGCACTGATCACAGGGCGATGCACTTGTCACAGTTCACGTCACCGACCACAGTACGATGCACTGACCACGGTTCACGTCACTGAGCACAATCACTGCACAGCTATTCACCGCGATGCACACACTTCACAGTTCAGCTTTCACTGCGGACTCAAGACTGACTCGCGGTCGCCGGCCGCCGCGTATTTATACTCGGCGAGTACCTTCCAGAACTTTCCGGACGCCGCGCACTTTCTGGAATAATCCGCCGGCAGGTGACGCAACCCGCGCTCACAGGGAGCTCGTGGTAGCGCCGGCAAATGACGTAACCCGCGATCACAGGCAGCTCGGGGTGGCGCCGGTAGATGACACAATATTCGTTACAATATGCTCCGCAAGTGGCCAATAATGCCGCTCTTTGAGCCTTTCCCAGTTCTCTCTTGACAAGTATTTTAGTGCTCTCTTTAGCCGAAGCTGAAGCATAGTACGTAATCATAGGCAAAAGAGCTCCTTTCGATAATGCCTTTTTGTGTAGTAGTTCTTGTGATCCTGTTATTCTTCCAAGTTTCATAAATAAAGATTTGGCGTTGAAACAGACTTTGGCAACGTGTGCAATAAATTTTAGTTTAGGGTCTATATCGACTCCTAAATAAGTTTGGAGCTGAGTAACTTGTATTCTTTCATCCTTATATTGGGTAATTGGTGGCCTATCTCTGGAGGGATGCTTTACTCCCCTTGCAGTTATGATAAGTCTGGTCATGACTATAAATTTGGTATTTTCTTATGATATTTCTACTTTGCTAGATTCGCACCATGTTGCCATCAACAGCAAAGGAATGCCAGCGTTAGCCTCCGCCTCAGCACGAGATCCGCCCCGCACGACTAGTGTGAGATTAATCGCATAGGCGACAGCTTCTATACTGTTTCTTCCAGTTCTCTTAAGATGCTATCATTTATCACATTCCAGAAGATTGGTCCAGAATTCGATGCTTGTGGACATCCCTTTGACAATTTATGTGCAACACGTACTCCAGCTTCTCCTATAATCGCCTCCCTATCCTTGAAGAAATTTATAAATAGTAAGTATAGATTTGGGGTAATTATCCAATGTTCTCTAAGCTCTTTCCACAGACATGGCCACCAGGCGTTATCAAAAGCTCCTTTAATATCAATAAAAACAGCCAGAGGCTATTTCTGTCCAAGATCGGTCCTAAGTATTGTTAGTAGCCTATTGACTGCATCTTCAGTTGATGACTTAGGTATAAATCCATATTGCGCAATGGAAAACTCTCCTCCCGATCTTATCCATTTTTGAAGTCTATCTATGGCAAGTTTTATTTTTCTAAGAACTGGCAGGAGATCTATGAGCCTGTACGACTTAGGTACGACCCCTGTAGGGGGTCTATCTGATTTCTTCTTCCTCAGTAACGCGACTTTGGCCAACTTCCACGGCTCTGGAATGCATTCCGTGGCAAGACATCTGATATGAATATTAAGTTCCCTCATGTATAGGTTAATGCCGATCTGGCCATTTCGGCGTAGATACCGTCCAGGTCAGGAGCTCTTCCCATTCTCAATCCTGCGACATTTAAACAGTCTTCAAGCTCATTCATTGTGAAATTTTCGGAGATGTCTCCCACATAATTCAAACTCATTGGTTTTCGTATGTATTGTTGCAGAGCGGTTTCATTTAAACAGTCATCCGGCGGCAGATGTGTATTTAAGAGGGTCTTCCCATTCCAGCTACCTCCAACATCAATGGTTGACAGCGCCTCTGAAACTCTCATTGTGCATGCAGCCATTTTAAATGGCACTCCCCACGAATCCCTCTCAGTAGCTTCATTAATACATTTTTGCCAAGACTCACGCTAAACATCTCTTATCTTTCTCGTTAACTTGTTTTTATATCAGCTATAAGATGAGATTGTCGTCTCGCTGTCTTCATTTGTGTCTTTGATATCTGCGTTTGAGTCTTCTGGCTATTTTGACCATAATAGTGAGATCATTGTTCCAACAATATGCCACTATCTCTGAGTGTGGGTCCATGTGGGATTGTGTGGTTTGCCGCTTCCTTGATGCATGGAAGGAGACTTCCTCTTCAATGGTTCTTTGCGATTCAGTCTTTTGGCTATTTTGACCATAATAGTGAGATCATTGTTCCACCAATATTCCACTATCTCTGAGTGTGGGTCCATGTGGGGTTGTGTGATTGCTTGTGTTCTTCCTCTATATCTTTCTGGAAGTTTGGCCAATTCACTTTTCTAATTCTGTATTTATGTAAGCAGTCAGTTTCATCCACCAGCGCCCCCAAGCCATATTCAAACATATGGCTTTGCGATCACTTCTGATTACTTCGTCTTGAACTCTCTACTTCAATAGTTGGGATGCTGATACGTCATTAGCAAAAGTCACATCAATGTTAGATCCAATTTCCTTAAGAGTTTGCCCAATTCGAAGGGTTCGGCTGGGAGTTTTCAATTGGTTAGGTTGATTCGTGACAGACAACCCATGTCTCATGACCATAGCCAAAACAGATTCTCCATAGGAGTTTTGCTCCCCATATAGGACTTGGCGTTGGCGACCATTCTTACCACTAGTGGTGTAATTCTATTGGTCGCTCTGAAGACGGCTTACAGTCGATCACAAATTGGCTCTATTGGTTCGGTGGGCAGCAAATACACTGAGACAAATCTTACAAACTGTGAACCAGTTGATATATCACAAACTACCAAATCAGGCGTAGTAAACTGTGCTAAATCAAGTACCCGCATTTTCGGGATATTAATCAAAATTGCAGCCAGGTTTCTATGAGACCCACCAGATTGTAATGTACAGATGTCCCTCACCTCTTATATGTTACTACTCTGTATAAATGTAAACTCAGTGGTTAGGCGGAAGAGCAGGCCCTATGGCCTGAGCCTCGCCATTAATAAAGAAATTATTATTATTATTATTATTATTATTATTATTATTATTATTATTATTATTATTTACTGTACCACCCGAATAGAGCCATGCAAGCCGGCGACCTTACCTTGAATCGTGTAGAGTTCTTGTAGCAATAACGCCCGGAGCATGTTTAGTATTACACAATTACTCGATAGTAGCCATTGCGGCTCTACCTGCAGTAATTTGAAAAACTTTAGAGTCCATAGTCAGTTTTAGCTATTTCTAACTGTGGCTACTTTCATTTCCGGACACTTCTCACTGAGGGCCTTATGCCCCGTGTCTTACCTTTTTGATCTCACACGGTTTGCACACTTAATTAATACATCTTTGAGGGAGGCTCCTTCGAGCTCTCCAGCGCAATGGCCGTAAACACGTTTTCTTTTGCAGACAGCCTTACGGTGTCCAAATCTCAAGCAACTCATGCAGTGCATGGCTTGAGTATGACGCATGTGTCCCTTCGTCCCGTACCGTCTCTTCGAATCACAAGATTTCCAAATTCTTGGCGACATCTCAGCACCCAACTTCTGTGGAGTTTAGCCTCTTCATCCTTCCCCATTTTGAAAAGAACCCTTATGTCTCTCGCATTCTCTTCACGTTCCGTGCCTTCAAAATTCCTCTTGATAATATTATCAATAGTTTGTTTTTCTTCTGTAGTTCTCGAAACGCCATGGAAAATTACCTTCGGAAGAACTTTCAATATTTTTCACCTCAACTTTCTCACAGATCTTAACTCCTTATATCGTTTATGCTGCGTCCTGATCCGCAGCCTCAACCACGAGTACACCGCTTTTAGCGTTATATCGTGTCTTATTTATATTGACCTTTTTCCCCTTCACCTTCTGACATACCTCATCTGCCATGCCTTGGTAGGTTAATTGTTGCTCTCCTTTTGGCTGCACAATTATCAAGCTGAGCATCACAAGAAAAGTAACATTAATTTTAACAATGATACATAATGCATTATTTACCATTTGGACTGTATAAATGAGTATAAACAACCTGTAACAACTATTGTACAACAGCTTCCGGGTCAATGACCCCCATCTCGATCAGGTTTTTCGTCCAGTTTCCCTGATCCATTGAGCAAATGCTGAGATGGCCTCTTGTTTTGCTTCTGGACATAAATGTAACTTCATTTTCTGTGCACGTCTTCTAGAATTCAGTGGGAAATTCAAATTATCGTTTCCATGTTGTTGCGGCAGGAAGTAATAAGAGCCAAAATTTATTGCTTATTTATCTTTGAAAATAGATTTTATTACATGGGAGTTTTTTTTTGTTTTTTTCTCCCTTTCATAATTCAAAATGTATTGCTTATTTATCCTTGAAAATAGATTTTATTACATGGGAGTTTTTTTGTTTTTTTTTTCTCCCTTTCAAAATTCAAAATTTATTGCTTGTTTATCCTTGAAAATAGATTTTATTACATGGGAGTTTTTTCTTCTCCCTTTCAAAAATTCAAAATTTAAGTAGTATATGACTTAGTGTAGGGATCACAGAATTTTGGAAATGTGCACACAATTCACTTTCCTCATAGAACGTCATACGCAGTTTTTAACTGTTTTTTGACGTAAAATAAATAAAATAAATAAATAAATTATGACGTTTTCTTGATTCTTGTCTTCTCTTCTCTTGGATTTTAATATTTCTGAGACTAGGTTTAGTTGACTTAGCAGCAGCAGCTGCATACGACCAATTAAGGAAGACGATTGTTTGTATTTTCTCATGAATAGGTTTGACAATGGTTTCTACTGTAGCAATGACCTTTGTCAACATCTTCTAATGTAAATGAGGGCCTTTGCCTTTATTCAATAGCCCTTTGCATTGTCTTAATGTTAGCAAACTTTGACCTTTTTCTCGTGCATTTATCTTAGAATCTTTCTTTACCAATAATTGGATCATTTCGTCACAGGCCGCTTCTGCCTTTCGACAGACACGTTGCCCGCCCCTAGAGCACTTGGGGATGGGGGAACGCCACATTCTCTCTCTCTCTCTCTGGAGTTTGGTCCTCGGCTGTTGTGGCCGAGACCTCTTGATCTGAGCTCTCACTATACATATTGCACAATGTAGTGTCCTCCGGAAGGTGCACCGCCCGACCGGGGTACTAGCGTCTGGCTTATGGCTCAGAAAAACATTCCAGGGCAGGTCGAAGCGCAGTTAATGCAAAAGCTGGACGAACAAGAACGCAAAATTCAAGAATTACGGGAAGTAGCGGAGGCTAAAGTAGAAGGCGGGGGAGCATGCCGAGGAAGCAATGTTAATGTGCCGACCTCGCTAAAGTTCTCGGGTCACCCGAATGAGAACCCAAATGCATTCGTTATGCATTCATTAAATGCAGGCGCTCCAAAGCTTTTTCGTTCTCTCAAATGTTCGCGAAACGCATAAGACATTGCTGCTACACCAAGCGCTAGAAGGCAATGCTAAAGCGTGGTTGGAAACATTATGCCCGTCGCCGAAAACGTTCGACGAGTTCGTAGTAAGGTTCCTAAACCGTTACTGGGGGAAGGAACAACAAATTAATTTTAGAATTTCACTTATGAGCGGCTACTCTCGTACTTCGAGCGGGACGATGCGAGACTATGCAGCACGGAAGATAGCGGCTCTGAAAATGTGTTCTCCTCCCGTGTCAGATGATGAATAATTTGCATACTCACGAGACATTTCCCGTTAAGTATCCAGAACTTATTACGCAGCGTGGACGTTAGAGATGTGGAAAAGTTTCACGTATTACTGGGCAACTATGATTTGGCATTTGAAAACATGAACCAAACTCTACGACAACAAAAGCTAATGTAAACGCGATGAAGGTAATCGATGACGTAGCAGCTTCGTTGTCGAAGAAAGGAAGTAGCAAAAACCCGGGAAATCAGAGCGCCGGATCAGGACGCAGTAATGGCTCTGAAAGCGGGCGACCGCACGGCCAAGGTCACCGCGGTACCGACAGGGGCGCGAGCGAACGCAGAAATGTACACGATCCCACCGAGCACGGTCGCGAAAACAGGGAAGCGAGCGCGACGCTGCGGATCGAATCTGTCCGGGAAACAACCAGAGTTCAAGTTGATGTGGGGTCTCAAGTCGGACACATATTACGCCAACCATGCGATCCCTGTAACGGCGAACCGAATCACGAATAGATAGAAATTTATTCTACAATTGGGCAGATGATGCCCGGTGGCAGAATGGAATATTACAATTACAAATAAAATAATAATATATAAAAAATAAATATAAGCAAACAAATTGACTTTGTCATTTCCTATATATTCAGATGGCATTTACATTCCTATACTAAACATTAAAATGCATATACACTAACATATAAATGAACAAACTTACATATTACACAAATATACATACATACAAACATATACGCGTGTATACATAGAGACATGAAGGAACCCTCACATACACACCAGTCAGAACTTATTCAGTCATATTCAGAAGAAATGAAATCACTTCACTTCACTTCACTGCACTGCATATAACTTTATCTAAATATTAATTGTTCAATACTTTTACTATAGACTGCGCATAATCGCACCTTTCTCTTCACTTCACTTCACTACACGTTTTCACCCTATTGACTAATTTCCAATATTTTTTTCTAAAACCTCGCGCTGAACAAGGAAAGGGCTCAAAAACTGCCGCAGGCAAATCGTTCCAAACTACTATAGTTCTGTTTACAAAGGAGAATTTCCCTACGTCCATTCTTTGTATTCTTGTTCTAATTTTGTATTTGTGATCAAATCTATTTAAATAATCTGGTTTATCTAGCCTTCCCCGAATTTCCTGCCATGAAGAGCAACCAACGTAAGATTTATACAGCGCGCAAAGTCGTGCCCTCTTCCTCCGGCGTTCTAATGATTCCTAATGCGCAGGTGTGTTCTTCCGAAATCTATATTTTGCCGCTCTGTTTTGTATCCTCTCTAAGCTCTTTTTAAGTCCTATTCTGTACGGATCCCAACAAGTAGCTCCGTATTCCATTACCGGCCTAACAAGCGAGGTATACGCGATTTCCTTTGCTTTCGTATTACATTTTTTAGGATTTCTCATGACGAAATGCAAAGACCTCCAAGCATGAAGGCAAACATTTGTGGGAAAGCTGGAAACCAAGAAAGGGGGAAAATGTCCCGTGATTGAAATTAGTTGTGGTGGTGTGCGAAGCAAAGCATTAGTAGACACCGGTTTGATCAAACCTTGCTAGCGGAAGAGTTGTATAACGAGCTGTTAAGAAATAACGTGAATATTTTAGAGTTACCAACCAACAATACTCGAATAGGAGAGACTCATGGGAGCGGAAATCACCCAGTGAAGAAACAAGTATTAATAGAAGTGATGATAAAAGGGAGAGGTTACGACGTAATCGGTTTAGTTGTGGGGAAGTTGATTTATCCATTAATTATCGGAGTAGACATTTTGACGGAACATGGCGCTATTATCGACGTAGGAGAGACGCAAGTTTTGATCAACGGCGAAAATGTATGGAAGGATGAAGATGGAGAAGAGGAGGCGCGAAATGCACATGAAGATGAGGGAGACGAATCGGAAAATTCGCAGAATCGAAATGGTAGCCTGAAGGAAGAAGAAAAGGAAATAGAGGTGGAAAATAAACTGAATGTTGATCAGAAGAATGCGTTGTTCCAAGCTCTGATACGCGTCAAAGATGTATTTAGAAGTCGTAGCGAACCGGTAAAGGGGTATGAATTTCGCATTGAACTAACAGATTTCACGGCCATTTTTAAATGGCGAAATTTATCCGATTCCTGTAGCCTACCGTGATGAAGGAAGAAAGTTGATAAAAGAAATGATCCGAGAGGGTGTCACACGAAAGACTACGACAGCACATACCATTCCACGTCTAGTTATGCATAAAATGACGGAAGACGGAAAGAATCAGAATAATGAGAAAAAGACGACCAGAAAATAAAGTTACAGGAGGTTAAGGAAGGTTAAGGAGAAAATTGAGATTAGTGAAGAAATGAAGGACCCGGGAGAAGAAATTCAAGACGGGAGGATGGAAGCTAGAAATCAGATAGGAACTGTTGCGGCGGTGTCCGCCACACCAAAACGCGCGCCGCGGAGTCGGCATGCCGTGACGTCAGCGAGCGTGAACTGGGCAGCCAAGCAAAGAAGGAGCCGGCCAATGAGGACGGAACGGCCGGCGCGCGAAACCTCTACGAGGAGACGAGTCTTCGACGCGCCGCAAGGTATAACGGGCAGCCGCCGGGGTAGCGGCAGAGCAGTGTACCGAGTGTAATTTGAGCTTTGATTGTGTTGAGTATTGTGATTGCGACCCGGCAGTGTACTAGGCGATTTCTTCTAATTAACTGTGGTGAACTCGGCTTTGGACTTGAACTTCTACGGAACATCTAGTGACTCGGCTGTTATATAGGTTTACTCTCTTTTGGATTTTGGTGCAACTTTTTGTAAAGCCAGCGAAGCTGTAATAAAAATCTTATTATTGTTAATTTGCTGTTTTCCATACATAACATTTGGCGACGAGGATAAAAGCAAATATGGCGAGTGAACCGGCCCAGTCGGAACTAGTACAAGCACTACTATTGATGCAGGAATAATTCATGCAGTTTCACACAAAGCTACACCAGGAGCAGCTGGATGTTCTAAAAGCGGTGAGTGAGAAGAGAGGCGAGCATGCGCCTATACCATTCACTCCCTTATCCGAAAGCGGAAAGTTGGTCAGATTACGTGGAAAAATTAGAACACTGTTTTTTTGTGGAATTGATAGTGAATATAGGAAGCGGGCACCGTTTCTAACGTATGTAGGAAGTAAGACATGTACTTTACTAAAAGGACTGGTAATTAGACTGCCGTGGTCTGAGATAAAACAAGTGTTGGATAAACATTACGAAAGAAAACCGCATATTGTAGCAGCCAGGTATGCATTCTTGCAATGTAGGAAGAAAGAAACACACACATGCAGAATGGATAGCAGAATTGAAGGGCTGGCAAAAGATGTGAATTTAAATGCCAAGCAGAAAACTGCGGTGTGTCATATGCAGAGTCACTCATTAGGGATGTAGTAGTATTACACTCGCCAGAAGAGAAGATAAGAATAGAGGCGTTTAACAGCACTGATCCGTCGTTCGCACACATCCAGAAAATCGCCATGACTTCTGAAATAACGTCGCAGACGGCTAGGCAGATATCAGTTGACAGCCAAATTTATCAAGTGCAGGCGCGGCATACCAGTGACCAAGGAAGCGCTGATAAGAGGCAAGACTGCAGGATAAGGCGGCGGCAGCATGGTCACCCGACCCCGAGGCCAGAGGACACCACCAGCGCCAGCGACACCGATTACGCGATACGCTATCGCAGGCGGCGCGATAAGCGGTTCGCGTCCCCCAGCAGCAGCGATAACAGCAGTAGCAAGAACGCGGATAGAAGAAAAGAGAAAATGTGAGGAAATCATGCAAAAACTGTGTTAAGTTTCATAATAGTGGCAGTGCAGGTTTGCACGGGCAAGTGTTTAAGTGCGGGAAAATAGGACACATTAAAGAGGTTTGCTGGCTGGCGAAGCAAGAAGGCAAGAAAGAAGAAAAATCCAGGCAGAAGAGGAAATGGAAATAAATACGGTGAACCAGATACTGAACAATAAGGGCCAAAATAGGTTGCTGTTAGACCTACAAATACGCAAGTCTAGTAGATTCAGGAGCTACAGTGACGCTAATAAATTTGGACACGTACAGAAAATTGGGAAGTACACAAGTAAAAAATATTCAAACCGGTGTATGGTTTTGGGAGAGACCCCGTGAAAATTGTTGGAAAAGTGAAAGGGCCGGTTGTGTATAAAAATAGGGAAGCGGTGCTAGATATGATAGTAGTAGATCGATATGATTGATGAACATTTTGGGGCTGGACAGCTTTGACAAAATTGGTCTAGGAGTAGTAGACAATGTATGTGTGGTAAAACAGGAAAAAGTGGCAACAATAGTCAGTGAGTTAAAGAAGGAATTTTGTAAGGTTTTGAGCCCGGTCTTGGCGAGTGCACTAAATTCCATGCAGAATTGAAACTAAAAGAAAACTACAAGCCCAGATTTTTTAAGGCTAGACCGATACCACGGCCAGAAAGGACAAGGTGGAAGCTGAGATTAGGAGGCTCGAAAAGGAAGGCATTATTACAAATGTGGCGACTAGCAAATGGGCTACGCCGCTGGTGGTGGTTCCGAAGAACAACGGTAGTGTTAGACTATGCGGAGATTTCAAGAGCACTGTTAACGATCAATTAGAGATTGAGCAGTACCCGATTCCAAAACCGGAAGATCTGTTTTTTAAGCTAGCAGGCGGGCAACAATTCACAAAGATATACCTGAAAGGTGCGTATTTGCAAATACCACTTAGTGAAGAGGCAAAGAAAATATTGGTGCTCAACACGCAATTGGGTTTATTTAGGTTTAATAGGTTGCCGTTTTGAATCGCCTCGGCTGCGGCGATTTTTCAGAAAGTACTGGAACAGATTACGCCATAAGTGGAGGGTTGCATGAACCACCTGGATGATATTATTGTTACGGGAAAGGACAGTGAGGAACACATCACTAATTTAAAGAAATTGTTGAAGTTGTTGAGCGAGTGGGGATTTAAAGTAAATATTGAGAAATGTGAGTTCTTTAAGCAACAAGTTACGTTCCTCGGTCATGAGCTAACAGAGTCGGGCATCAATCCGACGCAGCATGTGGAGGCGATTAAAAACCTCCCGGCATCCACAAATGTAAAAGAGCCGCAGGCATTAGTAGGGAAAATTAATTATTATAACAAATTTATTAAAACTTTTTCAGCCATAGCTGCTCCGCTTAATGCACTTAGAAACAAAGGGGTAAAATTTGTGTGGTCACCTGCGTGTGAGGAAGCACTGAACAAATTAAAGAATGACATAATCTAGACTACTCAACTGAACCACTTTGTGTCGGGGAGAGTAACCACCATAGCGACTGATGCATCAGAGTATGGGGTGGGCGCAGTGTTATCCCAGAAGGATGAAGAAGGAGTCGAGCGTCCCATCGCATTTGCATCCAAATCTCTCAACAAGCCTCAAAAGAACTACTCACAAATTGAAAAAGAAGCCTTAGCTGTGATATTTGGAGTTAAAAAATTTAACGAGTATGTGTACGGGGCAAAATTTCACATGATCACTTATAAACCATTGGTACAGCTTTTTCACATGGGAAAAAAGTTACCGGAGGGAATGGCTAAAAAACTGCAGAGGTGGGCCATATTCTTGACTGTAACTACCAGATACATTTTAGGCCAACAACGCAGCACGCAAACGCGAACGTCCTGTCGAGGCTTCCTAGTGGACCAGATATCAGCTTCGATGAAGGTGAGGAGGCGTGCCAACAGCTGGGCATAGAAGACTGGCAGGTGCTGCAGGAGTTTCCCGTGACGGCCGCAACCATAGCATCGGCGACAGACCAAAATGGGGAGTTGCGGGAGGTGAGAGATTTTGTAAGGAAAGGGTGGCCCAGTAGACTTCTTAGGAGTAATGCGGCATGGTTCAACAAAAAGGATAATTTATCAGTTAAAGCTGGAGTATTGTTGTTAGCCTGCAAACAAGGCACCAGAGTGGTAGTGCCAAAAGTACTTAGGAAGCACATTAGAACTGTTACATCAGGGGCACTGGGGTATCGTAAATACCAAGCAGTTGGCTAGAAGGCATTGTTATTGGAAAGGAATGGATATAGACAGAAGACATGGTTAGGAGGTGCAACGCGTGCCAGCTAAATCAGGCTGTTCCACGCCAAGACTGGCACTCATGGCCTAAGTCGGAAGCTCCGTGGGAGCGAGCACACATAGACTATGAGGTCCTTTCTGGGGAAATATTGTGGTTGACGCCCTGTCGAACTTTCCTTACATTGCGGAGATGGGGGTTACGGCCAGCGCAACCATTGATGCGCTGGAGAAAATATTCATGACAGAAGGGCTCCCACAAACCCTGGTTTCTGACAATGGCCCAATTCCCTTCAGAGATTTTTCAGTTTTGCCGTACCAACGGCATCAAACATGTGTACGCCCCACCCTTCCACCCGCAGTCTAATGGAGAGGTGGAGAGATGCGTACGCACATTCAAGACAGCCATGAGGAAGGCCAAAGACGCAGGGATATCAAGGAGCCGAGCGCTTCTAAGAGTGCTCGCCACGTAGAGGACGCTGCCGGGGCCTTGAGGAAAGAGCCCCGCGGAGATACTGCATGGACGACAGCACAGGACAGTGCTCTCAATGCTAAAGCCAGGTAACAACTGGAGAGAGAAGGGACAAGACCACAAGTTTCAGGTAGGAGAAAAGGTGTACTGTACTACCTTTAAAAAAAAAGCATGTGGCCGGGAATTATAGTAGGTTACGAGGAAACAGTTATGAAGTCCAGTTATTACGTAAAAAGGTGATTAGACACCAGGAGCAGTTGCGCCCGAGATTTTCAATAGAGCCAGTAGACAAGATGGAAAGCCGTTCGGAAAGGGACAAAAGGGAAAGAGCTTTAAAAAGCCTAATTGAATGGGGTCGATTCCAGGAACAAGCACCAAAAACAGGCCCGGAGGACCAGAGACCGGAGAAGCAGTCAGCATCAGAGGAGCCATCACAGGCTCCACGGCGGAGATCAAAACGTCGTGTGCGCTTCGCTGCTTACACGACGCTTTCAAGAGGGGAGGGTGTTGCGGCGGTGTCCGCCACACCAAAACGCGCGCCGCGGAGTCAGCATGCCGTGACGTCAGCGAGCGTGAACTGGGCAGCCAAGCAAAGAAGGAGCCGGCCAATGAGGACGGAACGGCCGGCGCGCGAAACCTCTACGAGGAGACGAGTCTTCGACGCGCCGCAAGGTATAACGGGCAGCCGTCGGGGTAGCGGCAGAGCAGTGTACCGAGTGTAATTTGAGCTTTGATTGTGTTGAGTATTGTGATTGCGACCCGGCAGTGTACTAGGTGATTTCTTCTAATTAACTGTGGTGAACTCGGCTTTGGACTTGGACTTCTACGGAACATCTGGTGACTCGGCTGTTATATAGGTTTACTCTCTTTTGGATTTTGGTGCAACTTTTTGTAAAGCCAGCGAAGCTGTAATAAAAATCTTATTATTGTTAATTTGCTGTTTTCCATACATAACAGGAACGAAAGCTGTGAACGAACAACTACTACCAACCAAGACCGCATAAGATTTTATTCGAGGGCGAAGAAAATATTAAGAAGAGGAGGGGGCAATGTGACGTCATAGGATTAGACAACCCCATAACGCCACCATCAGCTACGAAAAGAAGCCCACGAACAGAGAAGAGTAGGATACGCGGAGGAGCGATGGCTGGTAAACGCGCCATCTACTCACAGCTTTCCGAATTCTGACGCCCGAACTAGTGAATCATGTTTTTCCGGGAGGTTACGAAAGGAGGAGTATATTCACCCCTCCAAAATTTCCCCAGGCGCGAGTACCTGAAGTATCGCGGCGCGCCTCGGAGGAGCCCTCTATGACTGCAGCAGCGACGGCGACTAAACTGAGCTCTCTTTGATTGCAGCAGCGACGGCGATTGGAACTTGATAGCATAGGAGTTTATTTTAACTTGGTAGTTAAAAGTTAGCTTGAGAAGCGTATCTTCTAAAGTGAGGTAATTAAGAAGTGGAACATTCACAATATTTGAGAGAGCAAGTGAAGTGACTGGTTGACTCCGAAATAATTTCAAATTTGTAAAATTCGCGCAGAAGAACATTAACTAAATCCAGCATCTCATATTGCACGCTGAGACCACACACGCAGAAAGTGTAGTAGGTCGGCCGAGCATTTAAAGCATAAATTCAGCAACATTAATTATTCGAGGCTGGAAGCGCGAACAAACTTGTACGAGGCGCGGCAGAAGAAGAAGGACGATCCCAGGAAGAGCGAATCGTAGGTGAGAAAGATTTGGACTGGAACGAGAATCGTACGAGTCTGGAGAACGGGAGAAAGGTGTGGAAATTGTAGGCGTAGCGGAGTCCAGAATTCGAGGGAGGGAAACTGGTAACGTCGTGGGACAGCACACGAAGAGGGTGGCAACGCGGTGCGAGCGGCAGAAAATCCACAAGGTTACCTACAGGCAAGCGATGCGGAGCTGTTGAGGTAAAGGAACTGGCAACTTTTATGCGGCGATCAGTTTGGGAAAGAGAATAGCCGTGAAATACACGACAATTCGTGTTAAAAGTGGGTGAAAAGTCAAGAATAGGTGGGAGAAGTATCCCGAACGATGTGAGTGGCAGTTTCAAGTTCATTTACTGCACGTGCCATTAAATTCATTCAAAGAGGCCATACCTTGTACAATTTTCCTTAAAATAATTCATGATTTTCACATGTTGTACAGTTGATATTATCTGGAAAAGTCAGTTTATTATAGTGTGTTAAAAGTAATTGCTTTCTGTGATATATAAAGGTGTCAGATTTAAGTAACGTGTATATTACGTTTAATTGTTTTTTATGTTTAAAATTCAGTTTTATAGTGAGTGCGAAGCCCAAGGCTAGCACCTGTGAACGGGATTCCTTAAAACAAGTGTAAAATTCATTTTAAAAGCCGTGCACGGAAAAACTAAAGAGAAGGTGTGTGTGTTAGAATATATATATATATATATATATATATATATATATATATATATATATATATTGTAACGATACCGAATATTATGCCTCGGATAATCGCAAACAAAATGTTGCGTAATCAGGAGCTGGCGCCTTTTGCGTCTTTTCTGAGCCATCGGGTTCGTTCCGCACAGCTGCAGCCGCGACACCTCGGCGCCGGGCAGGCGAGGGGGGCTGTGTTTGTTTTCGCCAGCGCCGACGCGGGTCTATCCCTAGGGATCTAGCTGGGAAGGGGGGATACGCAGTTTGGAAACTCCGGGAGGGACCACCTGCGTTTGTTTGCCAAAAGTGTGCGAGTGAGAGCGCATCACGGAAAATTCCGCTCGACACACCGGCGAAACGCAAGAGATTATTGGACCAAATTTAAGTAAGACGTAGGAACCTTTCGCCAATAGAAGCACGTGTTAGTAAAATTTCGGAAAACTTCTAGAACATTTGGGAAACTGGGGGGAGAAAAGGCTTGTGAGCGCTGGCATGCGCCGGAGAGGTGGGTCAGAACGGTGGGAGAGATCATTGTAGGCGGGACAGAGGTGCGAGGAGAGGTGAGCGCTCAGCTCACAGAAAAAGCAGAGCGGGAGAAGGGCAGTGTCCCTCTACTTTAAACTGAGGACAAGTGGCTCCTCCGATTACTCATTAATCGAGTATATTTTTTTTATATCTGCCGATCACGCCCGCGTCGCACGTCATAATTTACGTGACGATTATTATCGCGCCTAAGTCTTGAGCTGTCGTCGCCATTGCCGCCACCATCACTGCATCACCGCAGTCGCCGCTGCCGCCGCGGTCACACTGCGCCACCGCCACCGCCGCCGCCGCCGCGGGACTCAAGAGCTTCCCCTGCAGCCACGGGACACGCCGTCTGGCGTGAAGTTCAGCGACCTGCCTGCAAACGGTGACTGTGTTTTTGATTGTCGAGCTGCGGCAAAATCTTCAGTACGCCCTTCAGGCGCAACGCTTGTTTAGGAAAGAAACTCTTGCCCAGGAAGTGCTCGCCGCGCATTGGCGACTTCCTTTCAATTTCAAGTTCCCTGTAATGTGTTAGTTTATAGCATAAAAATAGAAGAAGTAATTATTCACGAGCTCAGATCGTGATTTTTTGTAAATTAAAAATCTTAATTATTTCATTAAAGTTCATTTGTGTTCTAAATATTTTTTTAATTCATCACGTAGCTAAATCCGTCCACCATCCATTCTTCTAAAATCTACATGCTTCCTGAGCTAGCCGGCCACACGAGCCCAGGTAAGCACAGGTAGGTTCTGGGAGACCGGGTTCGGTGCAATATAGACACACACACGTTACTTTACAACGCATTGCCAGATAAAATTAAACAATTAAAATTCGTACACAAATTTAATTAAAAAGTAAAATCTTTTCGGCTGCAAAACTGTTTCTATACAATTAGACACTGCACTGATCGTCAAAAAGAAATTCAATGTTTATTTCAACAAAACCAAGATATAGTATAATGAAAGTTTACATTTGCATTGTATAATTTAAAAAAGACTTAAATGCCTGTAACAAGTAATCTACTTCAGTTTCCGGGTCAATGAACCCCATCTCGAATGGGTTTTTGTCCAGTTTCCCTGATCCATTGAGCAAATGCTGAGATGGCCCCTTGATTTGCTTCTGGACGTAAATGTAGCTTCACTATGCGCATGTTTCGTTGAACTTTCCTTTTGCTTGTAGTGATAGTAGAGCTTAGGGTGAGTTTCTATATTGTTAGCAATACAGAAAAATCAAATCTGTTCGTTCGTTTACCGCTAAAAATAAGTTTTCTATAATTCGGCAACGAAAATGTCGAGTTTTTGAAATGTTAATATCTCGCTTTTAAAATTTATTATTGTTATTATTATTATTATTATTATTATTATTATTTTATCTTTCAAATAATAATAGTTAATTTGTTGCGAAGGGATTCTGAAACTCAAGAAAGCGTGCGCAGATGATTTTCTCCCCCATACGTCACATAAAGTTTTTGACTGTTTTTGACTAATAAATAATTAAACATTTTAAAACGTGTTTGACATTTGCATACGTTTGTAAACATTTTACATGATTGTGAAAATTTAATCATGTTAGAAAAATTGAAGAATATCGCCCCTATTTTACGACTATAACAATTTCCAAACACAAATACATCTACTATTTCTGCCCAACAATAGTGAATCATTGAGTAGGTAATAACATGCCATACAGTTTTTAGAACACCATGCAAAACTCACGTATCCTACTTTTCAATTGCTATAGAATATTAGAAATAATGTTTTAGAGGCGTTTTATATCAAGACCTCCCATAACCTCAGCGCCTTACTCTTTGGCCCTTCGATTTAACACGGGGAACATGCGGCCTTTTGGTTAGGCATCCCGACGAGAGGCGCTGCCTAGCGCTGCACGGCGACGGAGGGAGTCTCAGGGGTAAGGCGGTCATTTGCGGCATATTATCTCTCGTTCTCGTAAACGAGAAAGGCTGAACGAGAATGGGGCCCATGACAATCTCGTGCAACTTTACGCTTTCTCGAGAGCGAGACGATTCGATAATCTCGTAGCCAGGGCAATCAGACGGAGGGCCCAGCAAACGGTTTTTCGCAGACATCAACACGAGCTCGTTCGCTGACCTTGGACCTCACGTCCGGGCGCAGAGCTTGGCGACACGTGATACAGGGTTGAAAATTTATCGAATTTCTCGGTATAAATCTTGTCCTTTCTAGTAGCGATAAAGAATGGAGAAACGGGTCTTCTTACTCATAAATGAGTCTTCCCTCGCATCCCAAACTTCCTTCTTGCGCGACTGTGTTTATCACAAAATACGATTATTTGCTTAAATTTGACCGTATCACTAACATTCGCGAAAATAATTTCCTTATTCTGCACCATAATTATAACTAAAACTGTATTAAAAGTTGACATTGAACGCTAATAGACATATTAAGTATTCTTAAGCCAGGAAATAGAAGCATAATGTTTCATTCAAAATTTATGATTGAAACATGTTTAATTTACACCCATGTATTATTTAAGAAATTTCATTAAGAAAAATATTAATAGTTTTTAAAATATTAATACAAATTAAATTTTAAATGCTTGCATTAAATTTGTTATAATTCATACTGTACGCCAAAATGTGCCATAGACCAATAATAAAACTGATCTGTAATATAAAAATTTGCCGCTGACCAGTTAGTTTAAATACCATGGGCTCGAATCCTAAAAATTACCCTTGGGAGAACAGTGGGCGCAAGGAGCTCCTTCCAAACATCGCAATTTATAATTAATACTAAAAGTAAACTGTATAAAAAAATTGCCGGCCGGTTAGAATGGGTTCGAATCCCCAAAATGACCTTCGGCCGAAAAAAGGAATTTCCAAACAAGGCAATTTATAATAATACTTTACGCCAAAATGTGCCTAACAAATACTAAAAGTAAATGTAATAAAAAATTTGCCGCTGACCGGTTAGCTTGAATAACATGGGTTCGAATACCGAAAATGACCCTCGGCCGAACGCTGTGCGGAAGGAAGAGAGACGCTCCTTCTAAACCATCGCAATTTATAATTAATAATTTACGCCAAAATATACATAAAACCAATACTAAAAGTAATCTATAATAAAAAAATTTGCCTCTGATCGGTTAGTTTCAATAACATGGGTTCGAATCCCAAAAATGACCCTTGGCCGAACGCTGTGCGCAAGGAAGAGAGACGCTCCTTCCAAGCTAGCGCAATTATTAATTCATACTCTACCTAAAATGTGCCCTAACCAATACTAAACGTAATCTGTAATACACGAATTTGCCGCTGACCGTTTAGTTTGAATACCATGGGATCCAAACCCAATAATGACCCTTAGTCGAACGCTTAGTCGAACGTATACAGCTCCTCAATGTCAGTTACAGTCTAGTCAGAATACTATGTGTTGGTTCAGTTCTATTAATCTCTCCAATAAGCCAGTGTAAAATTAGAAGTTACATTTCAGAATTTAAAGATGAAGATTTGAAAACAAACAATAAAATAATATTTTACCATAGAATTTTTTATCTTATTAAGTCCATACTTAACTCCATATTTTGGTGGAAATAACTTCATAAAGTCCAAATTTAGATGGTGGACGGCGTGGCTGGGATAGAAGTCAATTGAAAGAAAATTTAAAGAAAAAAATTAATGAGAAATTTAAAAAATAGAAAAATTAGTAGAAATAATTTGTTATAATTATCTGAACTCAGTTTCAAACCCTTGCTTTCTATCATGCAGTCTTAAAACTAATACAATTAAATCTTATGATTATTGCTTGGAACAAATAAAGGAAATATTAAACGGAGATGTGCTTACAAAATTACAAGAAAGGGGCCAATGCGCGGCCGGCGTCTTCTGAATATTGAATATAGTCCAGGTAAGTCTGAAGGGCGTGATAAATGTTTGTTTTGTTTGTCGGAGCTCGACAAATAACTAAAATCACCATGTGCGGCAGAGGGACTCGCTGGGGTGAACGGCCTCTAAACAAGAAAAACAGCTAGGCTCCTTTTCTTCTGGACAGCACGTCCCTTGGATGACGGAGAAGGGTTTCTTCTCGTAGCCTGCTTCCCATTCAGGAGAGCAAAATCCTGGTCGCGACACCAACTGTGACGTCTGCGGCAGCGGTGACGACGTTATCGGTGACGACAGTTTAGAAGTCCGAACGTCAGAATAAAAGCACGATACTCGTCGGGAGAATTATCACCGACTTCACTAATTATCGTAGTCGCGTGACTTGCGACACTTGGCGCGGGCGTAAACGAGCACAGATAAAAAAGAATAACAAAATTGAATAAAGTTCCTTTTCATCTAGCTGACACTCGGTGTGTTAATATCACCTCTGCGGTTTTATCGTGCTAATTCGCGCTACCCTAGCGCCCACACTCTTCTGCCTCACACGGCTCTGTGCGGCCCTTCCGGCGACCTGAACGCTTCTGACCAGCACGACTCAAGCGCCTCACGCTTCTGACCAGCACGACCCTACCGCCTCCGCGCTTCTGATTCTCCCCCGCGCTTCACGGCGCCCACACACTTCTCCCCCCCAACTTCTACGAATGTTCTAGACCTTTCTGCTGAATTTTTAGAAGGCGTGACGTTACTGGGCGAAAGTTACAACGCCATACATGATTTTACACCAATCAGATTACGCGTTTCTTACCTAAGAATTTTGATGGAATTTTCCAGAGACAGCCGAAAGCGCTCTTTCTCGCACACTTCCTATAAACAAATCTGGGCGGTCTTACGCACCTTAATAATAATAAATACGCACCTTAATAAAAGCATGTTTTCTTGTTGTGTCTGCAGTGTTAAGTTTTATTTTTACAATCTAGCTGGACAGCCAGCATGTTTGGAAACCATCTATTTTCCTCCTCTACTAATTTTCTGTAGTACTATAATAACATGCACTTTTCTGAAAGTGAAAGGCCAATGCTTATTACCTCTATAATAAAATTAAAAAAGCATAAGGTATTTCTGCAACGTACAAACAAACAAATCGTTCTCCTGTAGGTTTTGATAATCTGACATTCCATTTCGTTTTGGCTATCTTCGCGTATTCCTCAACTCAATTGTTAATGTCTTCAATTGAACTTTTGCACTTCTTATAACAGCTTCTTCAGTATCCTTTACAACTTCATAGCTGCGATTAGCTTGGAAAGAAATATAATTTAGTTTCCTTGCTGGCATTTAATCATAAAAGCCAAGTTTAGTTACTGAGCCAAAAGTTTAGTTACTGAGAAAACACGTTGGATTCTTAGTTCCCATAATAATAAAAGTTAATATCATAGTTGTTTACAGAGAAAAACGTAGAGTCGATCGCTTTGCCTACGACTACAGTACCCGAGTTTAGGTGCACTTACGCTCGCTGTGGCTCTGCAGGACTCCGTAGAAAGAGAACATACGAATTTCGCGCCTGAGCCTGCTAGCCAATCCCCTGATTCTCCGAAAGCCCGGTGCCGAATACATGTGCAGTTCGCTTAGATGCTGCCTGGGCGCTTCCCGCTGGACCCTTGTCCCTTCTTCGGCCAGCGAGAATTATTCACAGTTCGGACGGGATACGAGAGAGACTGAATGCAGTTTTGTCTGTCTCTACTCTGGGGAATATCAATTTTCTATCTTCGTCTGACTCGCTGCAACGTAATTTTATGAATTTCGCTTGTTATTGAAAGTACACAAGTTCAGTCTATTATTGACGATGTTCAATCCATTGTTGTATTTGAAGAATTTATTTTAATTGGACATTAGATTTGTTGATTCAAAACGTACATTTGATGAGTTCTTTGTGAAAAGATAGCCGTCCTGGATGGAAGTCCATTAGTGTCTCGCGGAAGCCAGGGTGGCTGCAGCTGGCCGGGCAGCAACTTGCGAGCGTTCTTGTGAATACGAATGTGTGTCGAAGATCTTTCATTATTGCCAAATATACCAGGGTAGTGAAGTTTTCGAAATAAAATAATTTTATTTGTGTGGAACATGTCATAGCAAATAGTGCTTGCAGCAATGGATTGGAGTCGAACTTAAGTGCCCAGTGGAAATCAAAGCAAGAACCACGTGCGCGGGAGATGTATATTACGTTACACGGACTCGACGCATACAATTATGTAAATAATGTTTCAATTTAGACTTTTATTTCACTTAGTTTTCATTGATTTGAATTGCGTGCATATTCAGATCGTATTTTAAATTTTTGAAATTACATTTCCTTCATTTGTTGGAGGTGCAACCTCCAGTCTGTTGGAGCACTCGCCGCCACTGTAGTTGATGAATTGATTGATTATTCCCCGGCGCGTGAAAAGCAATGATACAACTGCGCGTGAAATGCAGTGTTATTGCGTTTTACAACGCAGAAATACTGATAGCGCTGAAAAAATGCAAATATGTCAAAAAATCTATAATAGTAATTATTAAATACTATAGCATGGTAATATTCCCCAAATACGCTCGTTTTAACACAATTACACCTTGTCCGAATAAGTAATGGTAAATGATCTATACGTTTTCACCCCTAAGAATATTTCCCCAAATTCTATTTATTCATCGAAGAACAAACGTTTTATTTCCTTCTCTATTCACAATTTATTATTAAGTGAGTTAGGGTAGGGAAACCAGAATTTACGCAAAAGTTCACAGAATATAGTCGAAAGCTGACTTGTTTTCGTGCGGGGGATACGCGGGGAGCGGGGTATCTGTCTCCTACTAATCGCGCACTTTTTCTTTTACTCCACAGCGGGAGGAGCGGGGAGAGGCGAGTTGTCTACGTCACGGCAGTGCAGGGCTGCCAACTTTGTCAGAAAATTTGGAGTAATAACTCGTCTGGGAGTAGATAGCTATGAGACACAACGGAATTTTTTTTTAATTCTGAAGAAATAATTAATAGTTATATAATTAATTGAGTAACAAGAAGGAACATGGTACGCACAGGTCGATAGAAAGAGAGACCGAAAACTAGGAAGTCCGCATTGGAAAGGAAGAAGGTGGGCAGCACTGCAAACTGAGCCGTGACGTTCCGAGTGGAGCACATATTTTCTACCAGGCCGTGCTATGCCGGGCTGAGCGAGAACTAGGGAGCTCGAGGATCAAGAAAAAGTGCGAGCATAGTACACGTATCCACGAGAATGCATACGTCACCGTGACCATCACTATGACAACTGATCACTATTCGTACTGCTGACATCGGCTGGGTTTCGTCACGCTTGCTTTGTGAATCACTCATGTTAGCGCACAGTTCAGGCTCGGTCCACGGTTCTACTCCACGTGGTTTCTGTTGGTAGAGTTTGCTTACATTGTTCTTATAACAAGTGTATAGCGTATTAATTTTAATTTTGTTTGTGAGTTTTAGTGGAAAGGTATGACGTGCGAAGAAAAGGCCAAACAATATACAGTGAAGTTAGGGGAATTATACGTCTCGTCATTGAGAAAAGTGACGAAGAAAAGAATTCGGGCTTTCTTCAAACCCACGCTTCATAAAAGCAATTTTCGGACAGGAAACTATACTGGAGTATCTGGTCGAACCGCGACATCAATTAGAAAAGAAGGATTGGAAGCCGGCGGGGCAGCCTTGAGTACTACAAGTAAGAAAAGGCTTAAATGTAACGATACCGAATATTGTACTCCAGATAATCATAAGCAAAATGTTGCGCAATACACGTGCTGATGCCTTTTCCGTCTTTTCAGAGCCGCCGGACGGTTAATTCGTTCCGCCCAGCTGCATCACGACACCTTGGCGCCAGGCGAGCGGGGGGAGCTCTGTTTACTTTCTCCAACGCCGGTTGTGGGATTCTCCTCGGGGAAGGGGAAGGGGGGCTGCGCGAGACTCCGGGATAGACCACCTGCGATTATTTACTAAAAGTGTGCAAGTGAGCATTATGGAAAATTCCACTCGACACACCGGCAAGACGCAGAAGTTGATTGGACAAAAATTAGTTAAGACGTAGAAACTTTTCACCAATAGAAGCACGTTTTGGCAAAATTATCCTGAAACTTCTAGAACATTTGGGAAACTGGAGGGGGAAAAGGCTTGTGAGCGCTGGCATGCGCTGAGCACGGACAAGGGCGTGCAGAAGGGCGAGCAGAAGGGCGGAGAGAAGAGCGCTGACGTGCGCTGAGCACGCAGGACAGAAGGGCGGGAGAAGGGCTACCCGCTACCTTGAATTGCGGACGAGTAGCTCCTCTGGTTACTCACTTATCGAGGGAACGAACGATTAGATGATTACTGTGTGTGAGAGAGTAATCGAGTAAAATGTTTTTATCTCTGCCGATCACGCCCGCGTAGCACGTCACAAGTTACGTGACGATCATTATCGCGCTGTCGGACGCCTGAGTTGTGAGCTGTCGTCACCACCATCGTCACCACCGCTGTGGTCATCGTCGCCGCCGCCGTCGTCGCCGTGGTCACACTGCGCCACCGCCGCCGCCGCCGCCGACGCGGACGCAAGGACTCCCCTGCACCCCCGAGACACGCCGTCTGGCGTGAGGTTCGGCGACCTGTGGAGGTTGTTCACCCCAGCGGGCCTGCATTGCAAACGGTGACTGTGCACTGATTTGTCGAGCTGCGGCAAAATCTCCATCACGCCCTTCAGGCACGTTTATTTTAAAAAAAAACTTTTATCCAGGGTTATAGTCAACCTCCAGGAAGTGCTGGCCACGCATAGGCGCCTTCTTCATAACGTTAAGTTTTCTCGAATGTACTAACTTTGTAGCGTAAAAATTAGCGTAAAATTAGAAGTATCAGTTATTCCTGACCAGATTGATTTTTGTCTTGACCTTTGATTTGTCAGACCTTGATTTTTGTCTTTTAAAATTTTATTTATTTTATTAAAGTTCACTCGTGTTCAAAATAACCTTTAATTAATCACGTAGCTAGATCCGTCCACCATCCATATTTTTAGAATCTACATGCTTCCTGAGCTAGTCGGCCACACGAGCCCAGGTAAGCACAGGTAGGTTTGGAAGACGGGGTTCGGTGCAATATTGTAAAGAAAAAAATTCCACATTGATGACTTTGATAAAATGCCTAATTCGTAATTTGATTCATGATTTTTATACTGTTCGAAAGCAAGTACCAACCGCACAAAAACTGCTGAATGCAATCCAAGAGAAAATTAATTTTCCTTGGGGTGTGCACATACATGACGCCATGGGTTTTAAGTGGAAAACATGTCGTAACCTCAGGCAAGTTCTGATTGAACGGCCTGATATTGTCAACTGTCGCGCAAAGTATTTGAGAGCAATTCAAAATTGTAGAAATGAAGAGAAACACTCAATTTATCTTGAAGAAACATGGATTGACAGTAATCTTACATTTGGAAAATGCTGGAGAAACGAGGATGTTCCCGGAATTTTGACAAATAGAAGTTCCTCAAACAGACTCAAAATTGTTAGCGCCGGTTCAAAGGAAGGCTTTATCTACTATGCCACTTTGATTTTTAAGGATGGAATGGCTACCGATGATTATCATGGCCAGATGAATGAGGCTAATTTTGAAAAGTGGGTAAACGAAAGGCTTCTGCCAAATCTCTGCAAAGAAAGTGTGATTGTGCTTGACAATGCACCATATATCTGCCTCCAAAAGAACAAGCCTCCTTTTAAGTATGCTGTAAAACAGGATATGGTTGAATGGCTCAATATTTGCTTGTTCCATGACTATGAAACAAAAATGAACTTTTCGACCTAATCATACAGTACAAACCTTCACAAAAAGTGTACCATATATACACCATATTAAAAGCACAAGGTCATACAGTAATTCGTTTGCCGCCTTATATGCGTCATCTAAACGCTATAGAGTTAACCTGCGGCAAAATGAAGAGAAAAATCAAAGAACACAACGGAGATTTATCCTTTTTAAAGTTGCAAAAAGTGACTGCCGATGCGTTGAGATCTATATCTACAGTTTATTGGGAGGTATTCACCAACCACACACTTAAGATAGAACAAGGTTACCGGGAGAAGGACGGGATACTTGAAGACGCCATCGACAGATTTGTTATTGATATTGATTGTTTGGATTCCAGCGACACTGATGACAACAGCACTGACGACAGTTCGTTTTCAGATGCAGATCTTGCACGTCCACTTGACTGAGGTAAGAAAGCCAGATAGTTACTTGTTTTCGTATATTTTCATAATGCCATTTCGTTATACTGTTCATAATTTTATTGCTAGCGCTACTTATTGGCTGATTTGTTTTACTTATTCTCGTATGCCGTTTTAATTTTTGCCTATAGTCACTTGGAGCAAAATATTTGGGATAGGTAATAGTTGCGGGCTGGGCGGGGAAGGGCAGATCCCAAGAACACCGAGCGCATTCCTCCGCCTCGCAATCATGTCAGCTCCCAACTATACATTTCTCCCCATAGTATGTCAGAGTCAATTTTTCTGTACTTGACGTTAAAATATAAATAAATAAATAAATAAATAAACATAGAAACAAAGAAACAGATAAATAAAACAAGCCTTCATAATGGTTGCATGTCAATGAAGGGTTCAATGAAGAGAAGAATTTAAAGAATTTCACAATTCATTACCTCATATTGTTGCCGTTCAACAGTGAACTTCTCAAATAAAGATCGCTACATTGTTTCCCGAGGCAGCGTAGGTAGTAATATAAAATTAAAATGTTCATAAAAATTAAAAGTACTGAATTTTTTCAATTTTTCTTTCTTGTAAAGTACTGAAAATAATGCTAATATAATCCAAATCCCAACCAACCGAAAGGAAACACCTGAGGTGGATACCTGCGTTTATTTCGATTGCCAGGAACAAAAGTCATTTCTAACTTTCAGAAATGAAATATACCATAATCAGCGAACAAAATTTCTTGAAAAAGAAGTAATTTGTTAGTTCTAAGTAAAATTTATTACCTTCCTTTAATCTACTTTCTTTTATAAGAATAGCAATGGCTTCCAAACACTTCTCAACTTATGTTCACGAAGAGCAGTAAATTCGGAGCGGGCGACTATGTTTGTCACCAAATTATACAAAAAATACTCGTATTTCCAAAAAATTCAACATGACCTTATTTGAAGATCTGCTTTTGATGAACACATTTCATGAGGAAGAAAATTGTATCTTCACAATTTTAGTTGTAGGATGACGCCGAAAAATGTTAATTTTTTAAAACTTTCAAAAAATCAGGCATTTCAACGAATATGAGAAATACACAATTCTCTTAAGCGCACTTTACGCTATCTAAGGTCTAAGTTTAATTTTAAAAACTGCTGATTTTAGGAAAAATGGTTTTAAGAAAATTGTCTCTGTTGGATACACAATTTCGCCAAAATTACTCATGTGTTTGAAAATATTAAACTTCACATTATCTTTAGATGTTTTTATGAACACATTTCATTAAGAAACTACTGCTGCGAAAACAGCACGTACTTACTTTCTCGCCCGTATTTTCATGCACAATTACGCGAACAGTATTCACATTTTTGAAAACACATGACCTTTTTCAAAATCTAATTTTACGGAACAGATATCAAATTCAGGGGGAAATTTATATCTTTAATATTTTAATTGTAAGAAGACTCCGAAAAGATTTTGAACTTTTGGATTTTTCCAAAAATCAGGTTTTCCAACGAACATGAGACCTACACCATTCTCTTAAATGTCCTTCTATCCGACAACAAAATTTAATCAAAAACGATGGAGCCATTTTTTTTGAAAATTTGGAAAATGTCCCTGGGGCCTAATGTACTCCCCAATTAAAATATCGGTTTCAAATTCAAGGGGCCGCGGCATCAGTCAGATCGATTGGAAAATACCAATTTGGGAGAAAAACGACTGAATTGTTTTGCCGCTAGCGTTGATCAGAGACAGATAGACAGACAGACAGACGTCATTCGATTTTCCGGTATCAAGGACCCACAAAACATGGATTCTGAACGTGCTAGAGATTTTCCCCCTAAATTTAGCAACTGTATTTATCCACTTTTTCATTACCAGGGCCCTATAATAAGTTTTTTTTCTGCCGAAAATTTGCGATAAAGTAAAAGAAAAATACATTGAGTGGTTGATACAAATGTGGATACACAGCAGTGCACAGACGAAAGTAAAAAGTGAATTATAGCCCTTGTAGGTTGAAAAACGGGACACCGCCCATATAAGTATGAAAATGATTCAACAGCATGGATAACTGTATTTGACGCCCCGGAATTCAATCTACGCACCGCGTTGTGCAACGTCAGGCTTCTCCCCTCCCTGCAAAGCATCCTACTCCTACTACTTGCACTTTCGGCGTTCTCGAGGGCAGACGGTCGACTCGTAAGTGCAGAATGCCCATGGGAGCGGGCGTTGTGCAGGCCTGAATTAGATTATACGCATAGCAACGAAAATATAAAATCATCGCCAGGGTTAGATAAAATTACTTTAAGAATTAATTTCCAAACTACGTACGTGAGGTTTATAAAAGAATTACCATAGACTTGTTTAATGTTATATTGCATAGCAAATAACAAATCAATGGAAAAAATACTTAGTCTTGTTCATACCAAAAAGCACAGGAGACAAGGTTTGATCTATCTAGCATAGCTCAGGCATATTGAAAATTGCGGAGAGAATGGTAAAGTAATGTCTTGAATGGCGACGCGAAGGAAACTGGAGTTTATCCAAAACTCAATTTGGCTTCCTAAGAGGGACGTATTGAATAGACAATGTAAGTATTATAACTCTGAATGTTCAAAGCACTTTTTATCAGATGGAACCGGTAGCAGCCCTGTTTCTGGATGTAAAGGGCGCTTATGATAATGTCATTCTGGAAATCGTAATCAATGAAATCGTAATCAAATAGATTTTCGTATACCAAGGAAAGTTGTTAGGTTTAT
This sequence comes from Teleogryllus oceanicus, assembly GCA_964035755.1. Classification (NCBI taxonomy): domain Eukaryota; kingdom Metazoa; phylum Arthropoda; class Insecta; order Orthoptera; family Gryllidae; genus Teleogryllus; species Teleogryllus oceanicus. The sequence goes on along the minus strand of CAXIVR010000001.1, from coordinate 172,367,367 downwards.
TAAAACTTTAATTTGTGAACGACAAGCTATATTTTGTACAAATACTAATATAATTGAAATGAAAATTTCAAGGGGACTCCTTCAAAGAAGTGTCTTAAGTCCGTTATTATATGCGTTATATACAAGAAAATTAGATTCTTTGTTAGTAGAACCTATTAAATTATTACAATTTCAGATGAAAAAGTAGCATATTCTAAACAAAAAAATGCATGTACTATCAACCAAGTTGGGTAGCTGGAGCATTCAGTCAATAATAATATCGTTCCTTTTCTGCTTGGAAGAGGACTTGAAAAAGCACTGGAGAAATATTGTGGGAATTGTGATGTGGTGTTGTTGATGTCATTATCTGAAGAAATTAATGAGGTCATCTCCGTCAAGTTAGTATATTTATTGAGATAGTCCGCTTTCTACGGCTTTGCATTAAATTACACAATGTGAGATGCAAGGGGATATTAATACCAGATTCTCACATTGTGTAATTTAGCTTGTTATCTTAGTTTTATTGTATTGGTATTTTATTTATATTTTCTTTTCTTTGCATTGTAGACTGATGATGACGGCAAAGTCGTCCAAAGCCGGCTATCTCAATAAATATATTAAGTTGACGGAGATTTCTTTATTTATTCCGGAGAAATATGCTTTAGTTACCTTTGATAAAATTATTAAGGGTATTGACAGAAATGTCAGGATAAGAATTAATAACAATTTTGTTCAATAGTGTCAGAATGTTAAATTTTTAGGTATGCTTTTAGACAGCCGACTTAATTGGAAATGCCATACCAGTAAACTTGTAAATAAATGTAAATTGCCATTGAGATTCTGCATTTTTTTCGAAGAACTTGTGGGGTGCCAATCCTACTTTGTTATTAATTTATTTTGCATTAATTAGATCCAGAATAGAGTGCGGAGGGTTCTTGATGTTCCCTTGTGCAGATGCAACATTTGCAGGTTACAGAAAATTCAGAATATGGCCTTAAGTCCGATCATGGAATATAAGAATAGCACCCCATCAAATGTAATATTAGTAGAATCGAAAGTTCCCTTGTTGGAAATAAGATTGAAAGAGATGTTTTATAAATATGTATTGAGATGCATATCATTAAATACTTTTGTAAAGGATTTAGAATCAATAATGAATTTGGTGGATCAATACATATATGAAAGTAACTTTCAAAAACCACTAATTCTAAAGTGCTCTCAAGATGTCCATTTACTTAATTATGTAATTATAAGATCAGATATTCACTTTAAATATCTCGGTAAATTTCTGTTTTCGTACTACCAAAGATTGATTTCTCTAGTGAGCAACGAATTCTGCATTCTGATGTTGATGCAGAATTCAATAATCTTTTCGCGGGAAGAAAAGACACATATTTTTGTTGATGGTCCTAAAATATGGGAAAATGATCGCCCGGAAGTTGGTTTTGCTGCGTGGTGTGTCAATCAAGAATATATGTCTTCTTACAAAGCCCTAGATTATGCTTCGTCGTAGACTGCGGAGTGTAAAGCATTGAATGAAGCTATTGTAAAGTGTGTAGAAGGTAAAATGTCTTAATATATCATATTATCAGATTTAGAAAGAGGTCTTAAAGACTAGACATGAGCAATAGAATTAATTCTCCTTTCATTTTTTACATCAGACACAAATTAGCCTTGATGAGAGTACAGGAAAGCAAATTTCACTTGTGTAGATTCCCGCACACAAAGGCACAATAGTTATTGGTAATGAAAATTGAGATAGGCTGGGGAATACAGCAGTTAAAAATGGTGTTTTGTGTGACGACCCAGTACCTCCTCTTGATGTGTTCATTTTTTATAAGAAAAAATGTAAAGCAGAAAACGAAGACAGATTAATTACTAAGAATAGAGAAATATGTAAATTCTTTTTTGATAATTTCCACTGTACAGCTACCAAACCATGGTTTAATAAGTATAAACTATCAAGAAAGGTTATTGTATCTATCAATAGATTAAGAAGTAATCATTGTTCACTCAATTCCAGTTTGATTCGCCAAAAATTAGTACAAATCTATGCAAGTTTGGTGAAACAAGTGACACAATTGAACATATTTTTTGGGCCGGCATATTGCATAATGGTGAAAGATCTAAACAAATCAAAACTCATGGAGGAGATTCGAAAAATTGTGAAATATGGTCCCAATTAAATAATCTTCTTTCTGACCTTTCTTTTTAATGAAGTGAATATAATCACAATCCTTGAAAATTTCAATAAGAATATTAACTGTAATTTAATAATAATGTATTAAAGGGTAAAAATACTTAGATTAAAATGTATTTAATGGCCTTATGATACCATTGTATTGTAGCTCTATAAAAATACTTTAAGCCAATAAAAAATATTTATGTATCTACCGCAGCCATCGCTGAACGCGGTCTCATCGAGAACTACGTCGCGCAGCTGTTAACATCCTCGAAGTTTGTTCCCGCCCCCTTGTAGTATTTTACTCTTCAAGTCGCTAGTGCCGCATAAGAAGTTTCATTTCAAAAAATTATTATTTTCAATGGCGCAAAGACAAAGTACCCAAATTTAGACCTTAGATACAGGCCTTGGAGTATTTATTTTGGGATATGTTGGTGTTTTACCATTTGAACCGCCTGCAGTAAGGTCGCGTGATTAACGCTTCATTAACAAGAGACATGAGTGAAGGCCTCTTATTATGCTGGCCAGGCCTCGGTCACTTAAAAGACCTTTCCCGTTCACTATACCAGCCAGAGAGAATTACAGAGTAGGAGAGAGTAGGTCCGTCATCATTACCCAAAAGGTGCAGCGGTCTATCAGCCACTCCCGGGAAGTTTCCAAAAGGATTTCGCATCTGGTGCCATCTGGCGATAGTTTCCGGCGGTTTTTTAAACTGTCTCCAAGTTTTCAAGTTCCGTTACATAAAAACGGTGTACGAGGTGAGCGCAGAATGTATTTTCAGAGTGCAAGTTTTCTAAGGAAAAGGCCAAATATTTGGGGGTTTTTAGGTTCTTAATTGCTATAACAACCAAAAAGATGATGCGGGAGGTACAAAGCTGTTGCCTTTTCCGCGCGATCCTGAAAAGTGATCTTATTTGAATGATTCATTAAAATTTGTACTTTGTAAAGACAGTAATAAACTTTCAATTAATATATTCTTTACAGAAATTGATATATTAAATATCTTAACATGGTAGTTGACTACATGGTTTTTAATTGGTATTTCTATTTGTTTTTTAACTTGTTTTTTGATAATGATACTATATTAAAGAATTAATTGTCACTAGCTGTATTTTGACAACTTTCTAAATACATTATTCAGTCGACAGCATATGAATTAATCTATATGTACTATTGCTTATATTAATTTTGTAAAAATTGAATTAAATCGTTTATGTTGTGCATGACTGTGTATAATTACATAATTTGGAAATAAATATTGTGTATTTGGTACTTTTTATTTTGTATTTCTTTGAGTACAATGTCTTTCACCGACTCAGAATTCCTACAATTCACAAAATTATTGGCTTCTAAATTGCCTAGCGCATTAATTTTACATAAAATAAATTATATTCATATATAGCATTGTAGGCTTTCAAGGCCGGAGTCAATATGAGTAAAGGTTTCCGGGCTGGTAGGCCGTGGTCCAGTTGGCATTGAAGAACCAAACGTTTCGTCCACAGCTGCGGTGGACATCTTCAGTGGCGGCAGCGTCGTGGGGGTAGTCTCCGGGTCGGCGGCTGGCCAGCGACTGACGCCGCGTTTTTTTTTATTTATTTATTTTCCCCTCGCCAGTAGCCCTGGCGAGGCGGGAATTTATTCAGTAACGGGATTACATAATCGCTCCAACCTTGCGGTTTCTGAAGCTGTGGGAGGGCTATTACTTAAAAACTACTTATATTTAATCTTAATCTAGCTAAAACTAAACACGGCCTCTTTGGGCAATTTGTTTGACGCCGCGTTCTGCGTGGCGGCGGCTTTTATAGTCGGCGTGAGGGGGGCGCTGCGGTGGAAATTTCGTAGTGCCAATGTACACTGAGCCGCAGGAGCAATGTATCCTGTAAACGCCTGCTGTCGTCAGCGGGTCCCTGTGGTCCTTGACTGATCTGAAGAGATTGCGGACCTGAGTGGTGGGGGTAAACATGGTTTTAATATTGTGTTGTTTGAGAATTTTTCCAATACGGTCCGTGATGTTTTTGATGTATGACAGCGACACCTTGTAGGTGGTTTCTTCGGGGGGACTGAGTGCGGTGTTACTTGGGCGTAGTGCTCGTTTCACCTCTTGAATTGAATATCCATTGGCCTTTAGGGCATTCTCCAAATGACCAAGTTCTTGGTGAATATTGTTGTCTTCGCATAAGCGTGTAGCGCGGTGGACGAGTGTTTTCATCATAGTTCTCTTGTGGCTGGGATGGTCGTTCGACAGTTTGTTAAGATATCGGTCCGTAAGGGTGGGTTTTCGAAATACACTGTGGCTAAGGAAACCGTCTTGCTTTTTGTTTACCAGCACGTCCAGAAAAGATATTTTCCTTAGTGTTCCGTTCCAATAGTAAACTGTATGCGTGGATGAATGCTGTTCAGATGTTGAAGAAAATCCTTTAGCGTATCCTCCCCGTGGCCCCAGATGACGAACGTGTCATCGACGTAACGTATCCAACAATTCGGTTTAAGAGGTGCAGTATTTAGTGCTGTGGCCTCGAAGCTTTCCATATATAGGTTCGTTACAACCGGGCTCAGCGGGTTACCCATAGCTACTCCATCCTTCTGTTCATAAAATTCACCATTCCAGACAAAATATGTAGTGGTAAGAACGTGATGGAAGAGTTCTGTGATGTCCTCTGGGAATAACCCTCGCAGCAAAGCTAATGTCTCGGTAACGGTAACCATGGTGAATAATGACACGACGTCGAAGCTGACAAGCAGATCATCCAGTTGTAGTACCAGAGTCTTCAGTTTTTCGACGAAATGTGCTGAGTCTTTAATGTAGGAGTCGGCCTTGTCTATGTGAGGTTGGAACAAGTTGCATAAATTGGGGCGCGGAGGGAGCAGCTTTAAGGAACTTAAATAGCAATAATAATATCGTCATTCTGGCAGCGGATAAAGGCAATGCGACTGTGGTCTTGAACAAAATGGACTACGAAAACAAGATAAAGGACGTCCTGGACCCTGGCATTTACCGTAAGCTCCCACGTGACCCTACTTCACGTATACTCCGCCGCACTCACCAGCTGCTCAAAGATTCTCGTATTCCTGCCGAAACGCAACGTTCCATCAAGGAATTCTTTCTCCTCAATCGCTTTTTTTCTTAGATGCTCGCGTGGAGCAGCGGAGGCGGGCGGCGGAGACGACCCCAGTTCCCGCCACCCTGAGTGAGCAGGAGCGCGCGATGCACGCCGCGGTTGATGATCTCGTCAGGAACGGGATCGAGCCGGGCGGGTAACGGAGCGCTCCTGCGAGCCATCACCTGCCGCGACCCAGCTGAGTGGCCGGCGGTCATCTCAGGTGGTAGTGTCGATACTTGCGCACTCCCACGAGATGACGGTGGCCGCTGCGGCGGGAGCGACGGAGGCACGCTCTCCCTCGTCCTCACCACACTCCACCCCCGCACCCTATAATGGCTATTTCTCCTTCTTTTTACAGGAATAGCTGCACCGTTGCATTTTGGAACTGCAACGGCATCAGCTCGCGACCGAAGCAGTCAGAACTTCACAGTTTTCTCGCTCGGCATAACATTTCTATAATGATGCTGGGTGAAACATGGCTGAACCCGCATCTTTCTCTTTTTATTCCAGGCTTCATCTGCTACAGGAATGACAGAGCAGCACCAGCAGCAAACACGACAAATCCTAACATCGGAGGCAGAACTGCTATACTAATAAGACGCAGCATAAATCATTATGTTTCAATTTTACCGCAGCTGCAGCACGCTGAGGCCACTGCTGTTGTCGTGCAGACGGAGCGCGGGCCGCTACGCCTTGTCTGTCTCTACGCTCGTCCCGACCGCTCCGCGGAAACGTGCGCCCTACTAGCTGCAGATATTGCAGAACAAGTTGAGGCAAACACTACTCCAACAATTGTGGCTGGCGATTTATTTATTTATTTATTTTACGTCAAAAAACAGTTAAAAACTGCGTATGACGTGCTATGGGGAAAAGTGAATTGTGTGCACATTTTCAAAATTCTGTGATCCCTACACTAAGTCTTATACTACTTAAATTTTGAATTTTGAAAGGGAGAAAAAAAACTCCCATGTAGTAAAATCTATTTTCAAGGATAAATAAGCAATAAATTTTAATGCCAAACACACGGCCTGGAGCTCCCGCATCACCTGCCCTCGCGGCCGTAAGCTGAAAGCAGCTGCTGATGCGAACGGCTGCGAAATTTTCGCTCCCACTACACCCACCTTTTATCCCTACACTACAAATGGCAAGCCCGATGTTTTAGACATTGCGCTGTGCCATAAACTTCATTACCCTCCCATATTGACCACCATCAATGAACTTTCCTCAGACCATTTCCCTGTGCTGGCGGAGATGAGGCGGGGCGGCGCGACTCTGTCTACTGCACTTACGACGCAGAAGCGGCGCACAAATTGGCAACAATTTCAGATGGAGTTGTAGCAGCGCATCCCGGACGCGTCTGCTCTTTCAGGTCCGCAGCAGATTGAAGCAGGAGCAACTAAATTCGCCGAAGCTGTGACTCACAGCCTCAACGCGGCAGCTGAGAAGCAACGTTCTATAAGAAGGAGCAGCCACTAACCCCATTTCTTATGTCTTTAATCCACAGGAAAAACAGAGCGCGCAGAGTGTGGCAGAGTACGCGGCACCCTGCTGATAAGCGAGAGCTGAACCAATTGAAGCGTAAAGTTGAAATCCAGTTAGCTGAATTCCTCAATCAGAAGTGGGATAAATTTCTTTCAGGCCTCAAACCTGAGGATAATTCACTATGGAAAATTACACGCATTCCAGGAAACCTGTTACAGTGCCGCCGCTTCAAACCAGCACAGGAGAATACGCGGAGTCCAATGAGGCGAAAGCGGAACTTCTTGCTAATGTTTTAGAATCTCAGTTTCAGCCGGTCGAGGAGGCGCCGCCGATACCGCACGTTGTCGAAGTGCAACAAACGGTGATGGCGGCACTGCACGCGCCCGCCGACGAGCCGAGTTTCACTGATGAGACTGAAGTTAAAGCGGCCATCGCAGAGCTGAAAGCTGAAAAAGCTCTCGGCCCAGACGGCATATCTAATAACGTCCTGAAGAAGCTGCCGCAGCAAGCCATAGTGTATTTGGTTGCCCTTTTTAATTCAATAATTATGTTTCATCATTTTCCGAGCCAGTGGAAACACGCACATGTTATAACTTTACAAAAACCGGGAAAGAACCCGAAATTGCTTGAGTTGCACAGGCCTATTAGCCTACTAAATACACTCGGAAAACTGTGCGAAAAACTTATTTTAAAAAGAATTCTTAAATTTGTTTCAGAAAATGCAATAATGAATAAGGAGCAGTTTGACTTTCGCGCGGGCCACAGCACAACGCACCAGCTTGTGCGAATTACAGACCGCATAAGACGCAACTTCAACGAGAGCCGATTCACAGGTGGAGTGTTCCTCGACGTTGCCAGCGCATTTGACAAGGTTTGGCACGTCGGTCTCCTTTACAAACTCCACACCTTGAACCTTCCTAGTTACCTAATACACCTTGTCCACTCTTTCCTAGCAAACAGAACGTTTCAAGTAACGCTTCTGAATGCTAAATCTACCCGCCGCGCCATACGGGCCGGAGTGCCGCAAGGGAGCGTGCTAGCTCCTACGCTCTTCAGCCTCTATGTGCGTGATATTCCCTCGCACCCTCAGACGGAACTCGCACTGTACGCCGACGATACGGCTGTAATAGCCACGTGAAAAAGATCGAGCTTCTCCAGAATTATTTGGATCAACATTTACTTCAGATCCAGGAGTGGCTGAAGCTGTGGCGGGTCAAAGTCAATGTAAGAGCACGGCCGTGCTCTTCACACGGCGACAGCGATTCACGCAGCCGAAGCCGCTCGCGCTTAGTGGAGACGTAATTAACTGGGCCAAAAATGTCAAGTACCTAGGAGTGACTTTAGATAGCCTTCACACACGTAAACAATAATTTAGATGAACATATCCGAAGGCTCGAAGAGGTCGTTCAAAACTCAGACGGTTGGACAACAATAGGCAACACCGCAGAAACTTTCAACCGTCCATCCGCGAAAGCAAAAACACAAGCATCACAACCAATCATGACTCAAAACAGATTTGCTGTGTTAGATTATGACAATGATTTTCCATGCCTTCCCAATCCTCACTACCCCCTCCCATCATCGACACGTCCACCCACAAACCGACGCAAACAGGCTAGCAAGCGCAAAGAAACAAAGACACGTAGAGTTGCGCAACCTGGCCCACAAGTAAACAAGGACATTCCTACTGAGCCCACCAAAAAGGTACTAATTTTAGCAGATAGCCATGGGCGACAAATCTCCTCCTGCTCAGTGGAAACTCCCATCCAATTTCTCTGTCATGTGTGTGTTTAAACCTAACGGGAGGTTTGCCGACGTGATCAGTGAATTGGACACCCACACAAAACTCTCACCAAACGGGATACAGTCATCATCATAGGAGGGCAGAATGACATCAATGTGGGTGGTCACTTTACACCTGAGCAACATGTTGACAAACTACAAACGTGCCGCCACAAAGCACGAACATTGTAATCTCGACTCTGCCCTTCTGGTACAACAAACCAACACTGTGCAAAGAAATTAGACACGCAAACAACAAATTAAAACTGCATCTGAGAGGACACATGTTAAATTATTTGAGCTTAACTTTCTCTCAGAAAACACTTCACCCGGCATGGTCTTCACTTGAACCTTGTCGGAAAACATGCACTCGGTAGCGAACTTGCCAAACACATCCTTACACCTCAGCAGTATCCTATCCATGATTCCTCCCCACCTACATCTAGTTCTCTTCCATCCTCCGGAACCCCTTTGGACCCAATTACCTTATCCCGTGAACCTAATCCTTGATACTACCTCTCCCATTATTCATTCCCCTACATCTGTAACCACTCCTTCCTCACCTCCTAACACTGCGGACACGATACTTCCTTCGACCACGCACTCGAGGTAAAATGAGATAAATAAATAGCAACTACAGTCAGATGCAGCAAAAAGCATCCGTGTAGGTACATGCAAAGATTCAAATAATGCATCATAATGTGCAATCTCTTTCAAATAAAATTGAATTTATCGAGGCAGCATTAGAGTGTGATCTCAGTCAAATAGATGTTCTTTGCTTTACAGAACATTGGTTATCTCATAATGATCTAAACACACTCCAAATTCCTAGTTTTTACCTTGCAGGATCTTATTGTAGAGCAAGGAATCAAATAAAGGCCCTGCTTACGGAGGTTCGTGTATTTATGTAAGAAATAATATTGATTCTACCTTCTTGTCAGAATTCAATTTATATGCAGTTGAAAAAGTTTTTGAAATAACAGTTGTACATCTTACTACGCTCAAAATTATCTTACTTTGCGTCTACAGACCTCCAACAAAGCAAGCTGTAGATTATTTCAATTTCGTAGAAAATCTAGAGATAACTCTGAACAAAATAGTAATCTCTCTTTTAAATCTATTGTTGTATGTGGAGATTTTAATATTGATTTTCTGAGCGAATCCAGAGAAAAGCAGTTTCTCAATTTAATTCATTCTTTTAATTTAGATATTACAGTGAACGTACCTACACGGAATACTCTTAAATCACAAACAGACAATAGATCAAATTATAATTAACAAAACCACAACTAGATATGAAATAATAACGAATAATCTAGGTTACAGTGACCACGATGCACAAATTTACAATTACTAATAACATGAATACTGACACAATAAATAAAACACGCATGTGCCGAGCATTTACTACAGTTAACATAAAGTTATTTACGGACTACTTGCTGAAAGAATCATGGGAGCAGTTTATAACGCTATTGACACAAATAAAAATATAATTTATTTTCTCAAAGCTTTCATTTCTCTTAACGCATGCTTTCCTATTAAAAGAGAAAATTAAACATTTCACGAAAAGTAATACTTGGATCACAAAGGAATTAGAACATCGTCTAAAAATAAACGTACTTTTACTTTATTTCTAAACGTCATGACGTATCTCAAGATTTCTTATCTACTTTAAAAATACAAAACATTGTTACGAAAGTCATAAGGCAGGCTAAAATAATGAAAAACGATCAGGATATTTTGAACTCAAATAATAAAACAAAAGCAATGTGGAATATAATAAAAATACTACCAAATCAACTAGAAAACCCGTAGAGAATGTTGTTTTAAAATATAACGATATAAATGTGAACGATCCGGCAACAGTGGCTAATCTCTTTAACCAATACTTTTCGAGAATTGCTGATCTCACTAAGGTCTTCAGGCACAAAACTCAAAAACAGACAGTTCACCCAAAATTTTAGACACAATTTCGTTTCCGAAACTTCTTCCTATGAAATTCTCAAAATAATCGGTAAACTAAAAATAAATATTCGTCCGGTTTAGATGAATTCCCGGATTCTTTGTTAAAGACTTGTGCGTATGCCATTATACACCCGTTAACTCACATATTTAATGCATCTTTATGCACTGGAACGTTTCCAGATATTTTCAAAACAGCTAAAATTAAGCCGCTTTTCAAAAAAGGCAACAAAATGAAATTCAAAATTATCGGCCCATTTCTCTTCTATCAGTTTTTCAAAATATTAGAGAGACTTTTTTGCGTACGAATGGAAACCTTTCTCACTAAACACGACGCGCTTTCAGATTGCCAACATGGATTTAGAAAATCAAAATCAACGGAAACAGCTATATTTTCTTTTCTTAAAGATGTCGCCTCATCATTGATCAAAACGAGGCACCTATTGGATTATTTTTAGATCTCTCAAATGCTTTTGACGTCATTGATCATGACATTTTACTTTCCAAATTACCTTCATATGGAATTCGTGGTATTGCTCTAGATTGGTTATGTTCGTACCTTAAACAACGATCTCAGATCGTTGAAATACCTACTGGAATGATGGAACATTACGTACGCACCTTTCCGACTCTTTGCCCGTTGCATGGAGTTCCTCAAGGATCGATTTTAGGCCCTACTCTGTTCCTACTTTACGTAAACGATATGCCCTCGACGATTCGAAACGGAAGAACGGTTCTCTTTGCGGATGATACGAACATCCTTTGCAATAAAGAAACCGTAAATAGTACAATATCAGATGTTTCAAATTGGTTCCGAAATAACAAATTAATAGTGAACGAAAAGAAAACGGTTTTAATGCAGTTTTCCATTTCAAATAAACAATTCTGTGCTCCATTGAAAATGAACAGTGTACCATTGACTGATGTTAAGGCAACAAAATTTTTAGGTCTCTCAATTCAGTCAAACCTTAAATGGAACGTCCATTTAAATGAATTGAACACAAAATTAAGTTCATTATGCTACGCGTTCAGAATTCTTGCAAATTCAGTCAGCCTTCATACTGCTCGTTGTGTATACTTCGCGAATGCTCATTCCCGCCTGAGATATGGCATAATATTCTGGGGAAATACATCTTATAGCTCCCAGACTTTTAGATTACAAAAACGAATTGTACGAATAATAACCAAATCCCACCCACGTGATTCATGTAAACCTCTCTTCATTAATCTAGGAATTTTACCATTACCGTGTCTTTTTATTTACGAATCAGTGGTTTTTGTAAAAAATGACTTGCTCAAGGGCGGAATATATTTTCAGAAAATGCCGAAGTCTATTACTATAACACTCGGCGTAGAAATCATATTCATCAGGTGACAGTATCAACAGCTCATTACAAAAAATTCACATACAATACATGTACATTATTTTACAACACTTTGCCAGATGACATTAAACGATTAAATCAATAGAAAGTTTAAATCCCAAGTGAAATCGTTTCTGCTATAACTGTTTCTATACAATTAGAGACTATACTGAGCATCACAAGAAAAGGAACATTAATTTTAACAATGATACATAATGCATTATTTACCATTTGGACTGTATAAATGAGTATAAACAACCTGTAACAACTATTGTACTACAGCTTCCGGGTCAATGACCCCCATCTCGATCAGGTTTTTCGTCCAGTTTCCCTGATCCATTGAGCAAATGCTGAGATGGCCCCTTGTTTTGTTTCTGGACAGAAATGTAACTCCATTTCTGTGCACGTCTTCTAGAATTCAGTGGGAAATACAATTATTCAAATTATCGTTTCCATGTCGCGGCAGGAAGTAATAAGAGCCAAAATGTATTGCTTATTTTCTTTGAAAATAGATTTTATTACATGGGAGTTTTTTTTTTTTTTAAAAGTTTTTTTTAAATTTATTAAATAAATAAATAGCTCACTCACTTTCAGCCTGCACATAAATAACGTGCGGAAGAAAGCGCGGCAGACCAGAGGCCGCTTGCGATGCTTATTTCACAAGCGGAGCAAACTGTCAACGGCAAACTGCCTCACGCTTTATAAAGCAATTATCAGGCCACAAATGGACTACGCATGCCCTAGCTGGCCGATTGCTGCAGAAAGTCATTTAAATAAACTGCAGGTAGTTCAAAATGAATGCCTTAGGACCGCCCTCTGCGCCCCTAAGTACACTTTAGTTCAAAATTTGCATCGCGATGTTTCAATGCCACTGCTAAAAGAGCATCTTAAAAGAATTAATACTAAATTTTTCAACGAAGCCACTGACTCGGAAAACACTCTCATTTCCGAGGTCGCTTCATACGAACCCGATCAACGGGCGAAGCATAAGCGACCGAAACAATTTCTGGAGTAAGAGAAATCTGAAACAGCGAAATGAGACTTGAAATATAAGCTTTGAATTTCAGCACACGCAATGCGCGCGCCAGTTGGCTAAAATCTAACTGATCTGTTTTTTCTTTTTATGTTGCAGGATTGGCCATAGATGCCCGTAAGGGTAGGAATGGTCGCACCGCAGTGGCGTGAACGTACATTGCACCTTACGTGCGTTCACAAAACAGAACAAGTATACTAACGCGGTAACAGTCGCCAGTCAGCCGCCGTCGCGGACACTTCGCCCGAGACCTCGCCACTGAAGATGCCCGCTGCAGTCGTGGGCGAAACGTTTGGCAGTTCAACGCCAATTGGACCACGGCCCACCAGCCCGGAAGAAAACATGTATATTGACTCCGGCCGTGAAAGCCTTCAATGCTTTATTAATGTGTAGAAGACTATAACAATGGCACAGTATTTTCTCGGCTTCAGTATGAATTATATTTTATGTAGTTTAAAACTATAGGTTTAACCATAAAATGAGTGCATAGGTACGCAATAATGATTTAAATGGTACAGAATTGAAATAGTACTGAACACTAATAAAATGGTTCAAAATATTTTCTCGTAATGGACTTGCAATTAATCTTTTAAATATTGTAAACCTTTTTTATTAATTTAATAACACTTTATTGCTTTAATATTAACATATGAATAATTGTTTTGGGAGGTCAAAGAACGAAATGAAAATCAGCACTACACTGACATCTTCATAATTTAAAAAGATACATAAATGAAATATTCAGTACCTTGACTGTGGCTCCGAAAACACATAGTAAGAGTTGAATAATTGAAGAACCCAGCTCTAGATAGTCCTATACCTCATTTTCTACAAAACTCTGACAATATCACAAACATTCTTCTCATATCGATTATCACATTTGTGCTAGTCCAGAGGTGCTGGTACAGCGAATGACATTGTATTACGGAGGCATTAGTTTACTCGGAAGGAACAGCCGATTAAAACCTTAAAGAGGATTTGCTACCTACAAATGGAAACTTTTCTCAGAAAAATTTAAACCTTTTAACAATCATCAAATCATCATGGATTTAGAAAACAAATATTTGGAAAAAGTAATATTCTCTTAATGATTTAAGATGGGGGACGACGTTAAGAAGTCTTTAAAACTCCACTTGGAAATTACCAAATGTTTTATTGTCAATGAACATAAATACCAATTTCTCCACCTGATTGTCCATATTTTATTTTTTTTTTCACTTATTGGGTTACAACGAATATCTAATGATCGTCACACGGTATATTACTAAAAAATGGGTTATCTTTGTATTAATGCTGCTCGATCTCGGAACAGTAAATACCAATGTTCATTTTTTATATTCTGTTTCTTAATTGACGCGTTTTACTCTCTCCCGTATTACGAAATCGCGGAACTAAAAGTTCGTTTTCTTTCTCAAGTCCACCCAACCTTACATTTAAATACATTTCCCCTAAGATAAATGTGATGAATTTTATAATATGGAAAAATTGGATCGCGATTTTCTCTTCATCAATTCTTTATAAAGCACTTTTAGTATCACTCTTCTTCCACTTTTCACGATTAATCCTTATACAACAAATGATAACTTCAACATATCTACAAACACTATTGAGCATTGTTTTTGGAAATTCGTTTTAAAAAAGAAACAGCTTGAAAGTTTTTGCACCGCCGACAATCAGCCCTATTTCCACAAACGTTATTTTTCAAAGCCATTTCAATTATCCAATTTATTATACAAACCGTGTCATGGCTTACTTTATTTATGCATCATTTATCTTTAAATAAATCTACTAAATTTCTGACATAAATTGTAATTCCTAAAACAAGTAATCATTTCATTCGTTCCACAGGCATCATGCAAGTAAGTTCGACATTTACGTAGTGACCAAAACCACAATATTCGAAACAATTTAGATCCGGACCAAGGTCGAAAGCTGGACTTCGAAGGAATCTTCGAATGATTGATTCCAGTCAATCATTGGAATGATCTGGAGAATACAATTTCTTGAAACGTTGAAACAGTACGAAGTGGACGTCAGAGCGTACAGAGTGGCGTACAGAGCGAAGTGGACGTCATGAGTGGTAAGTGCTTCAGAGAGAGATAGCTTGCGAATTCATTCATTGTCTACGATAAAAGTACTGGAATTGTAAACGATTCACCACCCTATCATCACAGATTCGTCCTCATTGGTAGCAGCTGCTCCGATCAGAGGCACTTCGGTGGGGAAAGTGGAGGCGAAGAGCGAAGTCTGCGTCTAAGGTGACGGTGGGGAGCGAAAGGAGGAACGGCCGGGGGTGGAGCCGAGGAAGGAGGAGGTGCCAGGGGAGGCGGGGCCGAAATCGGAGACCGAGAGGCGAAGGGGTGTCGGCGTGGGCGGCTGGTTCGGCGAGCGGGAAGTGCCGTCAGGCGCAGCCCGTGGCTCAAGCGCCGGAACGACAAGCGTTCGCGGCAAGCGTTCCTTCCAACCCTTGACGAGCTGCCTCCTCAGGCCAAGGATGTTGGGAATCGTCGCCCACCACCTGCCCACTGGCTTCCTCCGACGCATTTCTCACTCCTGAAGGAGGCTGAGGTTCGGGCGCCAAACGCAGGTTCCGCCGCTTTGGAGTCCTGCTGCGGCGCCGGCGGCAGGAGCGACGAGGTGTCTGCTCTGGAGGGGAAGGGGAACCAGGCGTAGTCGGCGGGGCGTGGCACCAGTATCGGCATCGGTTTCGGTTTGGGTGGGGGCTTGGGATTAGGATGGGGCTGGGGTTTGGGCATCCACTCGTACACGGGCGTGACCATGAGCTTGACCGTGAGCGTAGGCATGAGCTTGGGTGTGAGCGATGGGGCTAACTACGCCGTGTACGTGCGCGGGTAAGCTGGCTAAGTGTGATGGCAGAACTGGGGAAAGAAGGGACGTAAGGCAATGGGATGACTATAGTGACAGTGAAGACATAAAAAATGGGTATGAATGTCATAGCAATAATTCTTGAAGATGCTGGTATGTCTACTTGCCTAACCGCACATGAACATCACTCTTGAGCGTGCACCTGACTAGAGAGGTTCGTGAAACCACTTCAATAATATTGAAGAACTCTATTTCCGGTCCTGAATGTAATCCATAAGTAGCCTGGCAAATGAAGCGGTGCGCAATTTGTCAGAAAAATGACCGAAAAAAATTGTGTTACACATTCCTGGTCAATGTGCTATGAATATCAGCCAAACATTTGTAAAAAGTGTCTACAAGTCTATTTTTTCAATAATATCTATATTTTATCGTTCAATATGAGAATCAAAAAATGATAATACGAAAAAAAATTAAATTTCGAAAATTATTGGTAAAACTAAAGTTTCATTTATGGTTATTTATCAGTAATCTGTCAAGTTAATTATTATTTAGCTCAGTAAAAAATATATTAATATGAATTATTTTATCTAAATGATTTTGAAAATCCTATAAAAATGTAATTAAAAAGAAATAGTTTAAAATTTGTTACAAATTTTCATAATTAAAAGAAAAAAGACATGGGGTCAAAATGGCACCATAACGCTGGATATGTAACAAAACTCGCGCCAGTTGAGGGTTAATATAAAACACACATAAAATGAACACAAATCTAGATTTTTTAAATTGAGCTATATAATTTATGTTGACTTACTGTAAATGAAAAATGGTCTTGTCGCAAGCGTTACTTAATTATATAGTGGGGTTGTAGCGCGCGTAATTGGCGTGGTACAAGGGGGTAGAGTGGATGTTTACTTCTAATGTGCGTTAGGTAATTGAGCTGACATAGTATGTAGCTGCCAAAATATCCCCAAATGCGGTTTTGCATAGAAAACGATCTATGTTCCATTGTCAATAGTTTCAGAAAAAAGAAAACGTATGAGCCAGAGTCCCCGGTTTTAGCTCGCAATTACATGACAAAATAGAGCTGGGACAAGACGCAATTACATGACAAAATACTCCTTTGCAGTTCGCAATGAAAAGGGTGCCTACGTGCATGTGGCGACAAGCTACTGTATAGTTTTTACCGTTTCTGTTTGTACACCTGATATCCTTTTCAATAAATACTGATTTTCGTTCTTCGGTATTAAAAGACTGTTAATACCTTCGCTTAGGTACGCTTCCTAGATGTACAAGAAAGGTATTGCATGCTCTAAAACATTATTATTTTTAGCGGTATCAGACGTAAAAAATGTAGAAGTATAAAGGTCACTAAATTGATGCACCATTTCTGTTTCTACAATTGAGAAACGAAGTACAAAACTTAGTATAAATGGAGAATTTGCACACGAACTTCGAGTTAGTAACTCTTTGTGTAAAAGCTCTGAGACCAAGTGACCTTGAGTACTTCACGCTGGTTTCATCTCCTAGAACATTACTTCACCATCACACCATAACAAAATTTATGAACAATAATTCACTACTCTCCTCCATTCTTATACTCTATGGAATATAGGTAAGCGGAAAGAATTCAGTTGAAAGAAGTAATTGTGAAAGAAGTAAGTTGTTTGAAAGAAGTAATTGTTAATCTAACCCTCAAAGGTAATGCATTAATAAATATAGGACAAATGGTAAATAAAACTCCTTGAGCGGTGCAACAGGTTTTTAACAAATTTAAATGTAACTATTCCACAAAGAATTTGCTTCGGAAAGAAAACTCAAGGGAAGAGCGCCTTGGACACTAGTTCTAATGCGAAATGGCACAAGAGCGCTTTTGGCGATGTGCATTTTGCCCACAGCTCAAGCAAGACGCAAGTCGAGATAATGCGAGTTTTCTAGCTTTAACATGTGATGCCATGGCATAAATGCCACGAACGTTGGCAACAACGCACGTCGCCAAGAGCGTTCGTGTGCCGTTTCCCGTAGGATGCACTGTTAATCTACGACGCACGTTAAGTGACTTATGCTCAGGCATCGACAATGCTGACGTCAACCGCGCTAGATGACACGCGTCAACTCTGTGTCAGGCTTTAGTGTAAGGCTCTCACAGACATGCGCGATTTTGACGCTTTTTCAGCTATTTCACCGACGGTGCTATATCGCTGTCCCCGAGATGACGTGGTGCCTTACAAACATTTTCAGATGGGTGCGACTGTTGCAGTGCTGCCACTGTTCAGCGGTTTATTTCCTGCGAATTTTGAGATGCGTTTTATTCCCTGCTGTAAACGAGGGAAAAATCTTTGTTTAAAGCTTTTAATGAATATGATTCATCAATAAAATTTGCTATAGAAAATGAAAAAAAAAATTTATTAGTATTATGAGAAATCACAATAAACTGATAACAAACTGGTATGCGAAACCAATATACGCAGGAATTCTGTTAAATTTTTATTCTAATCACCCAATGACTATGAAAAAATCCATACATTTTAACATTGATAAAATGATAAACGTATTTGATCAAAGTTTTTATAAATTTTAAAAATATTCAAATTGTGAAGGGGAAAATGATTCTCCTCCTAAATAATTAAAAACAAAAATAAATCAAAATTACAAATAAAAAGTCAAAGGAAAATTTAATAAAACATGCAACAGACCCAGTCCCAAATGATAGAAAAACAAAACTGTGTTTATTCAATTGCATTAACAGTATAATCAAGAGATTCCGAAAAAGTTACGGAATTGACTTAATAAATAATATAAAGTCAAAGGAAAATTTAATAAAACATGCAACAGACCCAGTCCCAAATGATAGAAAAACAAAACTGTGTTTATTCAATTGCATGTCTAGATTGTTATGTCTAGATTGCCAACTACAATACATTCGACAAACAAAAAGAAAATTACGTGATCGTATCAATGAACATAAGCACAATATTAAAGAAGAAGCTACAATACATAAATTCACTTACTCAACACAGAATTAATACCCATCATAATATAGATTTCGATAATCCAAAAATAATTGATATAGAACCAGACGATTTTGAAAGAATTTCTTCGGAAACTATTAATATAAAAATTCATAAAGTTTTAGAATGTAATAAATTTACTATAAACTATGATGTTTTATTATCTAAATTTAAACAAAGAGCAACTCTTCAAAATTTTAGTTAATTCCATACCTCCGACATCCTTGTAGAATCATTCATCTTCATCACTTCCAAGGCAACATTTTCAAAATTAAAAAAAAAACTAGCCTTCAGTTGCTGATTGCAACCAAGGCAACATATTTACAGAGAAACAATAACTAGAGGTGCTACAGAATGGCACTGACTTTCACGTAGCAATTTTTTCTAGTTTCCTTGGCGTGAATTAGCATTAAGGTCTTCCTCCATTCTCTGGCCAGCTGCCATCGATCGTCTCCGAAAGTACATTTTCTTGACGTTTACTTCAGCTTTTCAGCTAGGTCGAATTCCGTCGCTGTCTGGAGGAGAATTCTAGCGACCGGCTGCTCTGATCGGTAGTTTTCCGTGGCTTCTTCGATCAACACCAGGCGAATGCCGGAGCAGTACCCTACCAAACGGGCCAGGGACCGCGCGCGATCTTTCCTTTTTTTCCTTGTCCTATCCTCTCCCTTTACACACACACTTACACTAACATGCACTACACTACCACATATTCCGGGAGACCGGTCGGGAGCTTAGAGCTTGTCTCGGCTGGAGCGGTGCCCCGTTGGCGGGAGAGCCCTGGTTAGGGGGAAACCCCACTAGCCGACGGTTGGTCGGCGCCGGATCTCGCCATCCAGCGGGAGAAGATCACAGCCATCTCCCGAAAAAAATGCACTACACTAATGGGAATAATGCCAAAGCAGTTGACGTCCCCGGAAACACGAAAAAATTAATCAATTGACGTTTACTTAACTTTTCGGTAACTTAATAGTAGAATGGAAACATTACTTCAAGAATATTAAAGAAGAGTAAAATCTCGTCCAAAATAGAAATTTTCATGGAAAATTTTGAAGCCGTTTTTAAGAAAATGGCGATTATGCTTTACTGTAAATGCGAAATTTGAAGCTCTTTTTCACAGGAATCTATTAAGTTTTCGAAAATTTTCATTTAAAGTCCTTTCACTTAAAGTACTTCCACTCACAAATGTGATATGTATACTGCAATGAAGCCATTGCTTGTCGCCGGGCCCAAACTTCCCCCTCTGTCACGCCAATTAGGACAGCCCCTGATTCGACACGGCTCAGCGCAAGACGCGCGAACACGCGTCTGTCGTCCTATTCCCAGATTTACGACTAGGGTAGGATCGCCTCCCGGGACAACCCCTCAGGAAAAGAGCAGGCGGCTGCCCGCCATTGTGCACACGAGGCACCGGAACAATTGAATTACAGAGATCCCGGCTACTGTTTATGTAATCCCATAGGACACATACAATCATCGCGGAGACAGCAGAAAGGACTGCTTTGTCCATCTCTGGTGTACTGGCCAAAACACACGCACAACAAATACCACCACTCAGGCGCCCAGAAAATGACGTTAGTTAGGAAATGCCCTATCGGCTTCCGACTCGCGTCGAATATTCTAGAAATTGAGATTTTGACCAATAGCATTCAAAATTCTGATCACGTGAAGGAGCGATATGCGAAGTTAGAAAAGAGAGTGGGGATGCGAAGCAGGAAGCTCGAGAGAGTATATTTTTATCGCGACAGATGGAAGGCGAGAGAACGGCATAGCAAACAGGCTGATGTGTTGAGGAGAGGTAGTTGGAGCCAGCGATTGCCGACCAACGGAGTGCAGGCCGGCCCGTTTGAAATCACAAACTGGAATTTATTCCGTTTCAACGGGCCGGCGTAGGAACGGTAGTACAGCCGAGTTATTGAGGCTGACCTGATACGGATAGGGTGGCGCTTGACGGCCCTTTCCGCTATCCACCGATCGCGAGCTATCAAAGCTGACTTGATCGGGGTGGCGTTTGACGCCCCCCTCCGATACCCACCGATCGGGGCTCATTTCAACCATTTCCTGACTACGACCGTCGGATCTGCGAAGTACTGGAACGGGAAGGAACGGTGGCGCCGACTGGCTGCGCCTTGCTGCAACGCGGATCGCTACAGCGTTTGATTTGAGGGCGACCACAGGTGTGCAATCATCGAAAAAGATATAATCAACGACCATTATTTTTGTATTCATTTTAAAGACATTAAAAAAAGTCATCTATTGTAAAAGTAATATTAGAATTTAATTTAAGAAACCGTCAGATCAAAATGTATTTTAACAAGCAATAAACGTGTTCTCGCCATTCAGGCGATTAACACTTAAAAAGGAACATGACTTTGTAGTTATTATAACTTAGTAGTAGTAGTGGACCCAGTGCACGCCCTCATTCACAGAGTGCTCACCCCTGAGGTGCTCATATGCCGGTGCCAGGTGTCAGGTGTCAGTGCCCGTTTGGCGCCCTTTATTTATAAATTTAGCGCGCACACCTGGCATCTGATTACCAACACACTTCGGTGTGACGGTGTTCCCCCCCGCCTTGTGTGGTATCCAGACCGTGTGCTACGCGCATTGCTCACATGCGTGGGTTGCCGTATGTGCAGGTCGGGTTCATCACAGTACAAATCGATGGAAATGTGCATATTAACGGCGTGAGAGATATTTCAAAAAATTACCTTTGTGTAATTTTTGAAAAAAGCAAAAGAATACACCAAACTGAACTTTACGTCATATTAAAGAGTGCATTAGCATTATTGCATTATTCATTGGAAAAATAATTTTCGAAAATTCAGAGTTCCGTGAAAATCGGATCGGTGCCACCTTTAAAAGTGTACTTTGTTCTTTTCTTACAATACATTCAAAGAAAAAATTGGAGCTGTTTTTGAGAAAATTTTGAAAATGTCCGGGGGGCTTCATGAGAAGTTCCCCCAAATTTTAAAAAATTTATTTCAAATTTTCGAAGCTTCAACTAGAGCCAGATGAACAGGGGTTTCTTCGATTGGAAAAATATAGTCCATGTGGTTTAGGCGCTAGTAGTGTTTACTGACGGACAGACGTTTTGAAAAAAACACTTTTTCGGTATCAGGGGACTCCAAAACGTGTATATACGTTGAACTCTCGAAATCGATTTTCCGCAGCATTACATAACTTTCTCTATGCTACGTATATTACTCCCATATACACTGTGATGAACCAGATTTTGGAGCACTACAACAAAATTTATTTTGAAAGGGGACAGGTTTTCTTCCTCGTGAATGCGCTCAGGGGATTTGCACTGAACATGGAGAACACGTTGTAATACAAAAAGAAAAAATACTTTATTACAAAGATTCTCTATACATGACTTTTCGTATTTAGTAACGCCTATTTTGGTACCAATTCTGTACCATTAACACTAATTACAATATCTTAACATGTTAACCTGATCCTCAAAATACTTGTTTCACTGCGGGTGGCTACCGAGTGCTGTATTTTCTTCGGCTGCGTCCGGCGGCGCTCGGGGTCGTTCGGTTCGCCGGCCGCAACAACCAGAGAAAATGAATGTCTCTCACGGTATCCGCGGGCCACAATGTCTCCTGCTTCAACATCAGCTACTGCGATAGCACTTCTTGGCCGGTCTTCGGTGATACCACATCACTCTCAGACAATCGCCGTTACGCCGCACAATGTTCAATAGGCCACTGTCTCGGTTGTGGACCAGCTTCCACCATTGTGATGCAATTCGATGCCTGGGTCTTTTAACTCTCACACCGCACGTGCATAAATTGTTCCCAAATAGTAATCAGTTAATGCCTGCTTTGGATTACGATGCTCGTACGTTGCACCCTATCTATTTTCTCTACCAATCTTTTTTCTCTACCTTTCTCTACCCACAGTCAATCGGCCACGTGGCGGCCACTCGTCACCGGGATTCATTCTCATTAATGTCCACTCTTTTGCATTGTTGTTACCGGTCACTATCGGATTTTCTTCATCGCAATATCCTTCGCACTTAAACTTTTATCACTCGCTCGTTATCTGCACCCTCGCTGTTAGTAATACGTTTTCGGCGTCTTCCACGCCTCCGACCCAACTCCACAGTCCCGTTCTCCTTTGTGTCTCCAACAGCTCCAACCTCTCGTTTCGCCGCCGTTCCCTCTCTCGCTAATGCCTCATTCACAATGCAAACTTAAACGTAACGTAAACCGTAAACGTATGCAGTAAACTTTTCACGTAAAAACGAGCATTCACAATGGCAAACGTAAGCTGGAACGTGGGTTTTGCCTGAACCAATCAGAATTCAACATATTGATCGATGCGTTTCTAGCTTTTTTTTCCACTCTCCTATCGATTTCACCTTTTGCATTTGCGAGCATCTGTTGCGCCCCTACCTATTGAGGTTATATGCGAGCAGTAAGCTTTAAATTGTGTACCGCAAATATATTTAACGCCACGTTCAGATTTTGTCATGAAGAGAGATTTGGGCGTGCAGCTTGTGCTGTTGCAAGCTTCTGCAGCATTAATTTTAGGGGCGCTTTATTTAAAAAGAAGAAGTAGGTGCAGAGAAAGGCGTTGGTGGGTTCATCCCTTAAATGCAAGACGGGACGAACAAGGGGACTTCAGTAATTTAATAAGAGAAATGAGAGAAGATCCGTACCAGTTTTTTATGTATATGCGGATGACGCCAGAGTTGTTTGACAGCTTGTTGGAGTTAGTTTCTCCGTTTTTGCAAAAAAGAAGCGTTCGCAAATCTCTTCCTGTAGCCATGCGTTTGGCCATAACTCTGAGGTGAGTTTCTTAAATAGGGTATGGAGAGTGGGGTAACATTGCCACATCTTTATTTTAAAGTTCTGCTTTGTTGCATCAAACTTCATAATAATTATTTTGACCATTTATCAGTCACGAAACTACAATGTTTCTTCAAAATATTGAAGTCGCAGCTTCCATATTTGAAAGATTTTTATTATTTTATATTAAGAGTTGATTTGCCAATATGGTACCACACATGGTAATATACTTCAAAGTAGTAAATGTTATTACTTTCTCATTATTATAGTCTTGTTTTTAATTAATAATTAGGAAGTCATGGCATAACATACCGTGGATATGATATATTTACTTATTTGCATAATTTATTTCAACTCGATTAACCCAAATTTAACCAAATTTTGATTACAAGATTTGGCTGCGTCACAGTACACCACAGACAGTCATTTTAGGTTATACATAACCAATGATTGTATATAATGTTTCTAAGAGAGGTAGCTAATTTTGGGAACAGCCAGCAAATAAATTTACCATAACCATAGCAGTACTTACATTTTTTGAAGTTCTGGCAGTATACCCCTAGAATATTACCCTACTTATTTTGTTTGTGAGCACAATTATTGCCTGTGTATTAAATACCACATATTTTATTTACGTATATTTTGTCTTGCAGTTTCTTGGCAACTGGAGACTCCATTCCCTCTCTTGCATGGAATTATCGGATTGGAAAATCTACATGCTGCAAAATATTAAATGAAACCACGTGTGCAATATGGAATGCATTGCATGAGAAATACCTCTCAGTTCCAACTGAGGAAGATTATACCAGAATTGCAAATTTAATCTGGAACCCCTAATTGTTTGGTGCGATGATGGAAACATGTGATTATTCAATCACCAGCAAACAGTGGATCACAATTTTTTAATTATAAAAAAAACTTTAGTAAAGTTTTAATGGCTGTTTGTGATGCCAATTATATTTTTACTCATGTGGATATTGGTTCATATGGATCACAGAGTGACAGTGGTATTTTCACTCGATCTGAATTTGGCCAAAAATTTAACAATAATTTGCTTCCAATCCCTCCACCTGCTCCGTTTCCTAATACAGCAGATGTTATGCCTCATTATTTTGTAGGTGATGCAGCGTTTCCCCTAAAAAACAACCTCATGAA
The DNA here is from genome assembly GCA_964035755.1 of Teleogryllus oceanicus. Taxonomy (NCBI): domain Eukaryota; kingdom Metazoa; phylum Arthropoda; class Insecta; order Orthoptera; family Gryllidae; genus Teleogryllus; species Teleogryllus oceanicus. The sequence goes on along the minus strand of CAXIVR010000001.1, from coordinate 172,342,694 downwards.
ACCATTTTCCAAAGCATCATTTACCAATGTTAGAAATAAAATTTATAATTACCGCCTATCACGTGCTCGGCGTGTCATAGAGAATACCTTTGGCATAATGGTTTCAAAATGTTGATAACATTAAAAAGCCGCAGTGTGTCTTCATAATTTTCTGCAGAATTCGGAAAATAATTCCAGAAATAAAACTTATTGTCCATTGACATTTGTAGACAGAGAGGTGGATGGGCAACTAGTAGAAGGAAACTGGAGAAGGGATGTGCCACAGGATGGTGGGGCATTTCAAAATTTAAATATTAGAATTGGTGCACGAAATGCAACACAGCATGCAACTCAAGTGCGTGAGCGACTGGCTGACTATTTAATTTCACCTGCTGGAAGCTTGGAAGGTCAGTTAAATTATGTATTAAGAGGAAATCAGGATTAAAATTTTTTAAAATATATCAAGTTGTAATTTTATTTCACAATATTACATTTTCCTGGCTCCTTGCCTTCCTCTTTGCCCTCATTATCACTTGGGTGATTTCTAACATTGCTTCGTCTTTAATGTCCTCGGGCAATACACCAATGTTCTCAATAATGAATTGAGCAAACGGCTCCACACCACTACCTGCATTCCTGCTGGACGAAAGTTTTCCGTCACCACCTTGCTGGCCTCTGCAACCGCTTGCAGCGACTGAAGGAGAGTATCTTCATCCTCTGATGAAGTCCGATGCCTTCTTTTGCGGAGAGGAGGTGAGGTAATTACCTCTGGAATAACAGAAATTACCTCACCTCCATCAGTGCTATTACTGCTCTCTTCTATTGTAACCAGTTCATCTGGAACAATTTCACATTCACTAGTGTTGAAATTGTTATACGTCTTCCTAGCCTTAATATGATCATCAAGGAAAGACATGGCCTCCATCAACGGCCATTCTTTTCTTTGCGATGATCCAGCCCCACTTCTAGAGGCCATTTCCTTATTTTTTTCTCCTTGCAATACCGTTCTCTGAGAGTTTTCAGTCTGGTCTGGCATTCCGACGCCGGATGGTTTAACACTTGGGCAATTCTGGCCCACGTGTTCTCCTTCAACATAATATCCTTATAGCTTCCATGTCCTTTATCATAAATGCACGGATTTTCTTGCACCAAACTAATTAGTAATTCGTCGAAGGTCACAATTTTATTTGCCATTTCGAATCAACACATCGCAACTTGTACAAACTCCACAAACTTCTCTGCTCTACAACTATAAACATCAACGCACACCAATACACACGCATAAACAAGAATCGATCTGGAGTCGACCTTCCTTCTCGCGGATTTTGTTGTGCATTTGTTTTTTTTTTCATGCTGCTCTCTGATTGGTCCTCGGTAGAATTTCGACGTAAACTTAAACGTAGAAGCTTGGAGCTTGCTAGCTCTTTAAGTTTACGTCTCACGTCTTCGTTTCGTTTACGTCGGAATGATCTCGCTTTATAACCCATTTCTAGGTTTTGCGGCTACGTTACGGTTACGTTTAAGTTTGCATTGTGAATGAGGCCTAAGCCTTATATATATATATATATATATATATATATATATATATATATATTACAAATCGCTCTTCTTTCGTATCTGTCGTTCCTCCTTAAGGCCAGGGTCGTAGCTGGTGCAACCGTTGCAGTGCACGTGTCTCTGGAAGTCTCCGGAAGGGGCACTTGCGAACAGACACCGTGGAGAGATCGGCAAATTATAAAACAAATTGCACTTCAGGCATATCTTCTCCATTGTGTTAACCATGTTATTATGCCAATTAGATTTAAAACTTTTAATGTCACGTTTATTGTCGATAGGGGCCCATTTTCCGCACCAGAGCATCCCAGAACCTGTCTACGCATTGTGCTTAGAAAACTCAATACGTTGTGACGATGTATTGACTACATTCTATTGTGGAAGAAAATTCCATGTAAGGTGCACTGAAGAAATGTTGCCAGTTAAAAACGCTCAACATTTTGTAACCATTGCACAACAACGAACTCAGTTACTCAGAAGCGGAAGAGTCTCCGATTATTGTAAGTCTGAATATTTACAAAATATTGGGGTACGGAATTGTTACTTTTAAGACATTTATGGGCAAACGTTTTGTTATGATTAGGTATGGTATGTTATAGAGAAAAACGTAAGAGGAGGACTGGAGAAAAACGTAAGATGGAGCCAACAATTCTTTTAAAAGGGGCGATAATCGAAGATGGCTGCTTTAAATCGAGGTATTTTACCGGTATAGACGTCCAATAAAAATAAAATGCCTCTAAAAATACCGGTATTTGACATCGTATATCGGTATTTTTCAAGGTTCTTCAAATAGAGATATAATGAAGGTAAAGGTATTTGTATACCGGCATAAATACCTTTACCGCTACAATTTCGGTATTCTATCCTTTAATCTTACGATTGACTGCATTTCACTGTATCTACTATTTCTTATATTTTTTGCTTCATGAGTCTAATTTATTGAAATAAACTTGCATCCGTCATTTTGGCACGTTGCGTTAAATGGCAAATTGTGTCAAGTGTCATTGAACGTGGAATTATTGAAAAACCTTGCATCTGTCCCCGACCCACAGCTGTGTACTTACCAAAGAGGTTATAATATATGGAGGTGGCATGGCCGACCTTTTCCATTGCGGAAAATGAGGCCTACTCCTTGCAAGCTCGTTTAGGCTACACGCTAAACAGTTTGACCAAAAAGCCTGAAATCTATCTTTCCACCCTTATATTTTATTTATTCATATTTTTATATTTCCGCAAGGAAGATGTTTTATGTATAATTATTTGTAATTAATAGACAGAAATATTCAGAGAATAAAGCAAAACAGAACTGGGAAAAATATTAAATCTCCCCAAAATTCATTTAGTGGGCAAGGAAATATTTTTAAAAATTGTTTCATTTATTGTGTGAAGTGATTAAATTTAATTTATGTGCTTGATGACATGTATTCTTGAACACAATTGTACCTTTCACTTCATGGGAGTGAGAAAATACAATATTTTAAAATAGAGATGGGAAAATAAGAAGAAAAAATCAATCAGCACTGAACACATCCTGAATGCAGGAGCTTTTACAATGTGTTGCATTCAACATGAAAGGAGCTGAATTTAATGTCACATAAATTGATACTGTGAAAACTGATAATCATGTTCAAAATTTGACATAAGAAAGTAATTAAATTTGCCTGTATGGAAAGAGCCTGAAAATTGAAAATTCTAAAGGAAATAGAAACCAATTGCCAAGCAAATCCAATAATAAGTTTTATTCAAATTGCCTTGAACAGAAGCGTTCAGGCTTCAATAATGAAACTGAGGTGAAATTCATAGACGAGAATAAAATTATAAATCTGCTTGAATTTAATTTTCCTGAAACCAAACCAATTTAAATATATTTTAAAACAAATATTTTTCAAATGCAGATTCAATGTTTTATTTGAAAAACAATAAATATGTATAATTAATATAACATTTTATACAGATTTAACGAATAGATTAATATAATATTTTATACAGAATTAACGAAAGAGGGAACACATTTAATTTTTTTCATGAGTAAGGTAAACAAATAATACAAAATATTTTTTTCAGATGAATTGTTTTAATTTATTTCAATGTTGTGTGACATTACTATTAAATAGCAAAATAATTTTATAAAAATATTATTTTTTCTTCTTACAAAGTAAGGGGGAGAAAGTAATATTTGTCTGGTGAAAAATAGTGAATTTTTGGCCCTTTCACTAGATACTTACCTTGAGAAATGTACTTCCAAACAATTTATTTCTCTGGGAAAAAATGTTTATTAAACTTTTTTTTCCCAGGAATAAAAATAAATAACTTGCGGTACAGTGGAATGCAAAGCAATAAAACAAAAATGTAATTTTTTCATGTTTTTGTTGATATGACTCAAATTCCAACAATTTTTTTGGCAAACTTCGGCTTCAGATACAGCACTCCAAAAAACATTAAAGAGAAAAAATCAAAAATACCCCAAAATTTATTTCAGGGAAGTATCTGGTGACTGTACCAAAGCGACGATACATTTTCTTTGGAAATGTTAGCGACTGTCAAGAAAACTATGCTGGAGTATAGGAAAACATGTCTGTCGTCGTCTCGACATAAACAGAGGTAGTGCTGCCGGCGTGATTAAATGTCATCTAAATATGGAGAATGTGTGCTAATAGCAATTAACGTCAGTGAAATGTAGAATCTTAGCAAGAAACTGTGTTTCTAGAATTTTGCGTGTGTCTGGGAATTTGTAGCCGTGGGTGTTGTCAAGATCTTATGTGGCGTCTATAGTTTTCAGCGTTATATTTTTTGCCTAATTGAGTCAGACACTCGTGTTCCACGTTCCCAATGTTTTATGCCGCTTGTAGGCCGTAGTACTATAATGGTAATTTGAGATAGTTGAGTATGTTTGTTGAAGTATGGAGATGTCGTGGTTATGTATTGAACCTCGGGATTATAGGTTTTGAATGTTTGCAAAGTTTCTGATTGTTTCTGATGACAAGAAGAGCATATATATACATTTCTGGCAGTAGTGTGTATGTTTTGTTTGATGTCACGATAACTTGGCGTTGCTACATGTGTCATTTGATAAGTTATGGATCGAGTGACATGTTACGTTAGTACACTACCAATTATGCAGTTATTAAAAAGAAATGTTTCAATTATTGGCACTAGTGTAATTATAATTTATATTCCAGAGCATATATTTGAAAAAGTAAAAAGATTTTGATTAAGGTAAATGCGAAAGTATGTTTATAAAAGTACATGCAAACCTAATACTTTGTCATAGAAATGTCAGTAATATTTGATTGGTTTAATACCTACACCAGAATGATAATAAAGAACAAAGTAGGTATTTCATGGAGATTTTGAATGTGATTAAATTGTGTATGTAGTCTTTCAAAAGTTAAGAACACTGGAAATTGCAAGAAAAATGTGAAGTCAGTAAGTGATAAGTTCTTGTTTGATCATCATTACTTGATCTTGCATTACTTTTGTGATAAGAATGTATCATAATGTGGTAGAAACCTGAGGACCTGTGATTTTGAGTGCTAAGATATGAAATGTGTTCTAAGAAAAATAACATGGTTGGAAGCCTGTAGATTTGATTTTCAGGATTTTTAATCAAATATTTGTTATCATGAAGCATCCTGTGAGTTCAATTAGCACTTGTACGTCTGGTAGTGCATCAAGGAGTGCTATGAGTGCTACGCATCGAAAGTTCAACCAAGGTGAGAATTTGAAAAAAAGTATTTTGTAGTTATTGGATTGGAAAATTGTATTATTCTGTATAAATGCATTGTTCTTAGGAATTTTATGTTTTATAGTTGCCTTTGTTATTATGAATTATGCCAAGCATCTCAAAAGTTCATTTACTATTGTGTCAAGTAATTTTATCCAAAATGAGATACTTGAGCTATTTGCCCCTACTTGGGACAGTTTTGATGATTTTGACTGGAAGACTCGCAGACTGACAGACAGACTCTTAAAGTAGATGATATTAAAATATTCATCATCAGTATTCAACTTCCTGAAAAATTGTTTGTTGTTGCTTGTAATTATTACTTTACCTTGCGCTTGTGAGGATACTGATTTAGTTTCTTATTAATATTTGTTAGATTGAGGGTGTAAATTAAAATTGCATCATTGTACAGAATTTGCAGACCTTTCACTTTGGTAAACATAAGATGTATTCATGTTTTTTAATCACTTTGTAAGTTTCAATGAATGATAGTTTTAAATTTATATCATTTAACCAACATTTATAAATTCAGTATGTGGATGCTTAAATGAAAGAGGAGTGTTGACTAAACTTATGGAACTTTCTTTTATATACATTTTGATTGAGCATATTTCTTAATCATATGTGACAGAATTGAAAGTTGGTAGTGATTTCAAAATGAACTTCTCATTTGTCAGTAACTTTTGGAGCTACATTAATATTTTCTGTTATTGTTGCTAGTTTTTTTATTTTCATGCCAGTCATGCTTAGGTGAAGAAACCTGAAATAAGATTTATACACTCCAGGGGCCTTAAAGAGAAAATGTGTTGTGTGTGGTTGAAAAAAGTGAATAATAAGATTCAACAATATTCATGAACTTATGCTTTAATCATTGCACTGTTTCTAGAATTTAATATTTTACTCAGAATTTTTCTTGATATTTCTTGTGTTACTAGTCTTTGGGTCACTAGTCACAAAGTGTCTCGAGTATTTGTATAATTGTCGTAATTGGTTGTCAGGGTATGATGTGATCCTCATTGTTACAATTTAATTTTTTTTCAACTCTAAATATATGGGGTATTCTCAAAAATTTTGTTTGGTTACAGGTGTAAAACGTCTTGTAAGAAATATATCTTTTTGTTTTCTTTTTTACTATCATTTCTAAACCTTGTTAATTTTTTCCAATTGTAATTCCTTTTCCAGTATTATTTCAGATATCGAAATTAGGAATGACTTCTTGAAAAGGAATTAACGGCTATTATATTTATTATTTTAAATTAATTAATGTCTGAATATAAGTTTATTGTGTAAACATGAATTTTTTTATCAACAAAATTGTGGCGCTATCAACAAAGTTTTAAAATGAATCATATGACCACTCAAACAAACCCAAACTTATTATCATATATATGGTCTTAAAAAATAAACGATCGAAATAATAACATGTTTCAATGATTGTACATAAAAACAGGATTTTGTATAAATTTAATAGTGCTCCAGATGTCAATGTACAATTTTAGTAATCTAATATACAGGGTGAGTCACTAACTTTAGCACCTGCAACTTTTGAGCGGTTGAAGATATTGAAATGCAGTTTTCACGGAAGTGCATGAGAAAATAGGGCTAATTGATACGTGTATTTATTTATATTTTATCACTTGTATTTTATGAGATTTTTGAGATAATTTTGTTTTTTGAAATGGAACTATACATATTTTTTCAGTCTCATAAAGAGTTAAAAGAGACAAAAAGACGAATCCAATGATATACATATTGTCATATGTTAGATGAGGATTTTTTTGAGAAATTTTGATTCTTTTGCGACCAGTTCTTAACGGATATTTTGAATGTAACAGATCGCCACAGGGCACGCAGCGCTCCACCAGCAAGCGCGTCCTCCGGGAAGGGAGGGATCTTAGTATTTCAAGATACGATAAATATTCCAAATATTCTGAACGCTCCTATCATATCGAGGTGTCAAAACTTACTCGGTTCACCGTAGGAGGGGTCGGGGAGGGAAGAAACGGTCCTACGCCTAGGGCGCGGAGCATCCGTCGACAGCATCTCCACGTGCGAAATACGAAGATAGGCTTAGGTCATCTCTCAGGTCGGATGGGAGATAGCTCGATGAAGGACACTAAGAAAAGGTTCTCTTCAATTTAATCAATAATTATTATTTCTTAATTCAATTTTTACGAAATTTAAATTATGTGAGGTTTTCATTTACATACTAAGTATGCAAAACGTAAACACCGTCACACATAACATTTACAATAATAAGAATACACTTTAATACAGTTGTTGCTGTGACCCATCTCCTTTTAGTTTTTATTAATTAATTTATTTGTTTATTTATTACTTTTCTTGTGTACGACGATATGTAATACTTCAATATTATAAAAGGTAAAGGAAACGTTTCATTATTATGCTGGAGAGTATTTATTTTAAATCAGTTGATTAGGAAGAAATCGTTGCTCTACACTAAGCAGTTCTGATAATGAGTAGGGAACGGATTTGATTGTAATAAACAAATAAAAATATGTACATATATATATATATATATATATATATATATATATGTATTTATTTTTTCAAAAATAAGTAGGAAAAAATTAAAAATATGTAAAATAAAAATTGCAGTTAGAGTTAAAAATTGTGAGATACAACGTGCATTTTCAAGTTTTCAAAGAGAAAATGTCGTCGATCAGCTCTCAAAATAGATTTTTAGCGGCTGAAGGAACGTTCCACATCTACAGAAGAAATTGGAGCATATTTGAACGCTGATATGTCCATTGGGTTCAGTTCTATTCCAGTGTTGGTGTCTTTTCCTCCGCTGAGAATGTTGGCAATGATTTTCATGTCTTTCCACCTGAATTTTTCTCCAACGAATCTTGAACTTTCTTTTTCATTTTTTCTGTGTTTTCACCTGTTATGTCTTTTAATTTTGCTAATGCACTGTTCATAACTTCAATACTAGCAGCTAATGGCATGTTCTGTGCCTCAAGCTTTGCGATACCATTTACTAAAAAAATTGCATTTGCAGAAATGAAAGCCAAATAGTATCTCAGACTAGAATCATAAATCAAAAATTTTGTTTTTTGTAGTGCCGCAGATGACTCTGGAGTCCAGCTTCAAAAGAATATCTTTTATTTGCTCGAAGTTTTCACAATATTTGGTTGCTTCTAACCATGTGCTCAATCTTGTAATTACCGGCTGTGGAGGCAAATTCAGTTCAGGATAACTGTCTTTAAACATTTTAACTCTGCTTGGTGCTTTCAAAAATACTTTTTTAACAGTCGATATCAAAGTATCGACATCAGGAAATTGATGTCGAACAGTTTCTGCCACTCGATGAAGAGCATGTACTACGCACGTAAGATGAATCATCTTTGGGTAGAACACTTTTAATGCACTCCCCGCTTTCACCATGTAAGGAGCAGCATCGGTTAAAAACAACACGTTTTCATGCATGATACCACTAGGCCACAGCAGACGCATCGGGTCATTGAAAAACCTGGCAATTGTGGCGTGGTGGCATTTTTCGAAAACTTCACAATTTAATAGAAATGATGACGAAGGAGATTCGGGGCACATTTTTCCCACAATAACATTTGCAATATATCTTCCTTCAACGTCAGTAGTTTCATCAATTGAAACCCAGACCTTACTAGTTTTTTTTTCCTCCCGAATTTTAGTCAGTTTCCAAATAAATAATTTTCATGTAATTTTTTGTGTCCGGAGCTTTCATCCGGAATTTGTTTGTCAGTGTATTTTTCTAAGAAGCTCTTCAACTCAGGGTCGCTGACTTTGTAAATGGGAATATCGGCTCTAACCAATGCACGGCACAAATCGGTAGAGAAAACTGACTTACTTGATTGAACATCAGGTGAAGATGTCAGAAATGTTTCCTGAAGCTTCAATTTACTTTCTTTGTTTTCGCTGTGTTTTGCTGTAGCGATGTGCTGGGTGACTTGAAACCGTTGGAAGGTTGAAACCTTTTTCTCACAGCATGCGCAGTACAATGTACTCGAGTCACTTGTAAAGGTTTCATTAGGAAACTCACGGATGTATCTAGCCACTAACTCTTTGGATGTCGCTGCGATTTTTGGCATTGTCTCGCACCAGTCCACACCACTTAATAGGATTGGTATATGAAACGTAAAATACTTGAAAGTACAGTCTGTAGTTTTACGAAGAGCCGGTGCATAAGTGACCAGTTGTTGCGGAGAGCTAATACTGATAGGTTCCGATTTTCGCATTTCTTAGGCAGAGGAAGATCTAGGTGAGGCGCATGAAGCGCGATGAGACGGACATTCTAAACAATATTTGTCCGATTAATATTGTGTTGCGCGTGGGTTGAATGTAACACGAGAAAGCATGTGATTACTTACACTACTGCATCTTGACCATCCGCTCATCCTACGCGGTTTCTGAGAAGCAAGGGCAGAGGGTCAGTCGGAGCGAAGGTCAGGAGGATATAAACGTGCAGTGTTACATTGCTAAGTTTATCAGAAAAACATTCCGGAAATATTATTGGGAAATTCTTATTTGATATTTTTTTGTACAAGTAATTTTCGAATGTAACGAAATATGTTAAAAAATAGTGATAAAAGGTAAAATATGTTAAAATATGTACTTATACTAAAGTATGTAAAATAAAAATGGTTTCAATTCATCCAGAATGTCTAGAAAACTCTAGAAAACAAATTCAAAGCAGGTACCTTGTTCCTACCAAAACATGTATTTACATGAAAATCCGTTCCCTAATCATGAGTCTGTTCAGAGCTTCGGCCGGCTTGGACTGCTTAGGAGAATACTCTGTCCCTACGAGATCCAAGAATCTCGTTGTCTCGTTGCCTCCCGCAGAGAAAGAGAATCTCCTTCGCCAGTGTACTCCCTTGGCCTTGGCTGGGAGTAGCAGTAGTAGTAGGGAGGGCTGGCTCCACGAGCCTTCTCCCTTCTGCGGCCAGCGAGGATGATTCACAGGTCGGACGAGATACGAGAGACTGAATGCTGTTTTTTCCGTCTCTAGTGTTACCTTTATTTACTATTGTTTACTATATTTTGGGAATATATTTTTATTTTAGTGATTAATTAATGGATGTTTCTATCCCTGTGTTATTATTCTACGCTTATTATTATTATTATTATTATTATTATTATTATTATTATTATTATTGTTGTTGCTGTTTGCTCAGAATATGCAATATTCTTTATCTTATTCTTAGTCTGTATTTATTCTTATTATGTTTTGTTTCAAGATCCCATTAATGTCCTGTAATATAAAACCCCATTAACTGGAGTTGAAGTAATAAATCATTTTATTACAATACATACGATAAATCCTCATTTTTAATCCTTCCATTTCTTAAAAAAATCTGGAAATGGGGAAGGATGGAAAGCAGAGTTCAGGGAAAAAACAATAGTTTTGTGAATATTTGGGATATGTTTTGTATCTTGAAATACTAAGAACCCTTCCCTGACATGACATGACCTGACATGACCTGACATGACCTGACATGACCTGACATGACCTGACATGACCTGACATGACCTGACCTGACCTGACCTGAGCACTCGCTTGCTGGTGGAGCGCTGCGTGACCTGTGGCGGTCTGTTACATTCAAAATATCCGTTAAGAACTGGTCGCAAAAGAATCAAAATTTCTCAAAAAAAATCCTCATCTAACATATGACAATATGTATATCATTGGATTCGTCTTTTTACGCTCTTTATGATAGACTGAAAAATATGTGTAATTCCATTTGAAAAAACAAATTTACCTAAAATATCTCGTAAAATACAAGTGATAAAATAGAAGTAAATACACTTATCAGTTAACCCTATTTTCTCATGCACTTCCGTGAAAACTGAATTTCAATATCTTCAACCGTTCAAAAGATACAGAAGGTGCTAAACTTACGTGACTCATTCTGTATAATCAGATTACTTTCAGCCAAAGTTTACCTAAAATTAACCACATGTAACAAACAGATATCGTTGAAAAAAGTGCAACTATCAGCACTACTTTCTTGTAAGCTGCATTGCCCAAGAAATTGTTTTAGACATTTAAATCAACAATTGAAAACTTGCTTTAATCCAAACTCCTTGGTTAAGGGTTCACTTCTATTAACGGTGTTTTTTCGTGGTACCGGTTAAATTTTTCATAAGGCACCAATGGCGAAGTTCGGATGATGCAGTTGGGTATTCTGAAAATGTATCTTTCATTTTTTGTGAATTAGCTCCATTCATAGTTTTTTTCGTTCAGCAAAAACGTCGTTAATTTATCTTTAAAGTTATCGTTTCTGTAAAATTAATTTCTCGATAACCGGTGTACTGAAATTTCTGATTCTGATTGATATTTTTCATAGAATTTCTCAGAAATGTCTTTACTCTCTTTAAGGCAATCGTATTCCTGTCATATAATGAGCGGAATCGGTGGTATAACGGCCAGCGTACCGGACTGTTGTACCAGAGTTTGCGGGTTCAAACCCGATCGTAGCCGTGGGGGGGGGCACTTTTAAGGGCGAAAAAATCCTTCGTACGCCTTCCTTCGGAGGCTGTAGATTTACTGCATGTAAAAGATCCTCAAGCCTAAATGAAGCCTCTGAGCAAAATTGAGTTCCGCCTGTTTCGTCGCCCGAGATAATACCTCCTTTCTCCGCGAGACTCAGGCCATGCTCTTCCGTCTGACCACGCAAATTTCGTTACACTCCTTTCACCAATCATGGGGGAAAGAAGGTATTACTTGGGCGGCGAAACAGGCGATTTGAATTTAGCTCAGAGGCGTCATTTAGGCTTGAGGATCTTTTACATGCAGTAAATGTACTAACATGGGTCAGCCGACTTTACTTCCCCTCCGAAGGAAGGCGTAAGAAGGATTTTTTCGCCCTTAAAAATCCACGGCTTCGATCGGGTTTGAACCCGCAAACTTGGGTATAGCAGTCCGATACGCTAACCGCTACACCATCGCCGCCGCTTGTGTAAGGAGCGTAGCGAAATTTGCGTGGTTAGACGGAAGAGCGGGCCTGATGGCCCGAGTCTCGCCACGTAAAATAAGGCATTAACTAACTAACATAATGCTGTAGCCAAAGGAAAGTAAAACTGAGTTGTATCAACCGAACAGTGTCTCGATAATTTTTTCTAGACCAATACTTCATCATCAAATCTGCAGGCATGTATTTTGCATTGCCAATGTATACATTTGTTCATTTCGAAGCTGCTCACTCAAGGAATGGATATATTTTTATTAGGAAAGAAAACTTTTCTGGACGAAAAGACGCTTTGTGGGCGGAAAACTTCTTTTCATCAAGACATTCAATAAAATGAAAGTTTTCAAAATCTTCAAACCTATATTCCATCTGAGTCACTACGGTATCAACTGTTTCAAAAGAAACAATTTTGTGTCCTTCAAACAGTTCTGTCCCTGAAAGTTCATTCATTGTCGTGTCTGCTTTGATGCAGATTTCAGTAGTCTCTTCATATGTAACATGGCATATTACTACGTATCTCTTCTCTTTCTATTTCTGCGGCATAGTACTTGCCTTAAGATTCCACGTTGTTGACCGAAAACTGCATTTCGATATCGTGATATGTTTAGAAGTTATGGGAGTGACCCATAGTCAGTGGGACTTTCTCTAAAACACTAAACCTTTAGCGTCATTAATTGTTTCATAAAGAAAACACGAAGAAGACCACACGAACGGCACACAAACCACTCACTCTACTTTCCCCACAACGCCAGGTGATGAGGTGAATTTGCCTGGTTGGGACGTGAGCCAGCCGGTGTCTATCCTCTGGGAGGCTACCCGCTCATCTACAGGTACTGCTTATTTCCTCGCGTGTAAGCGAGGGAAAAGGAGTTGAAAACATTTAATTTTCTTTAACGATTCACTAAACAAATATTGGAAAAAATGGCACACATAACGATAGATTTTATTAAAAAATAATTTGGGTATTTAGAGGCTCCCACTCAGCTTCACCACTGTAAGGCACGTGTAGAAATTCACGTTCGTGAGCGGCCACATGGCTTTGCAGCCAGTGGCGTCACATTTCGTAGATTCAACTCAAGCGATTATGGTCGGTAATAGAATAAGAGCGGTGGTCATACTCTTATCTTCCCTGCGAAGGGACACATTGTTAGATTACTTAGAATATGACCTCTAGAGACGCTTTTCTGTCAAAGGTTAAATTTCTATTTAAAGTGAAAACATGTTTTAATAAAGGCCTCTTTAAAATAACGCGTTCACTTTGCTTCTACCAGATCTTTCTCGCGAAGTTCGCTAACCCCTTCTCTCTTTTGTGGGAACATGTTACCGGTCGGCGGAGTACGCGCGTGCGCAAAATCGATGTGATCATCATTCGGGAACTTTCGTGGGATAGGCCTGCCTACAGAAACTGATTTTCAATTTGAAGTCTATACTGTGATTTATTTACTGCTGCCCGTGACAGGTCATCAGCAGTTACGGTGCCATCCGTAAGATCCGTAAGGTTGAATGCGACCATAGTGACGTCATTGTGACGTGTAGGCTCCCTATTGGATGACACCGTAACTACTGGTGATCTGTCGCAGGCAGCAGCAAATAAATTGCAGTATAGTTGGCGTGCAAGTTAGGTTCGGTGGGGAAGGAAGATGCGTTTCATGAGGTCAGGGACTTTGGATACCAGCCGAAGGATAGCATGTGATCCTATAAAACGACAAAAATGTCAGCTAAAAATCTCGCTCATATTTTTAAGTGCGATAGGACACAAATTTAAGAAAATTATAAGAAACAAATGGCAGATTTTGGTTAAGGTTTGAAAGAGTTGTAATCTCTTCTAAACAAACGAAACTCTGTACTAATTCCAATGCGCGCGGAAATTGACAGAAAACTATGTATACCGACCACACAAGAGGTGTCCATGGTTTCGTTGATATTCAAGAACTCGACGAAATCCAAAAGCCATGCAACAGTTTCGATTTTGACGAAAAATGGAAACATTTAAGTATCTTATCCGCTTATTCTGCGCGTTCCGACTTTCGTCTCATACTCAGTACTTCACTGCGTACGTTACAGCTGACATCAGTATTTGCTATTTACGTGTTGTGGTATGGAACAGCAATTTTTACTTTCTCGCTACCGCTGCCGCGGTAGACAGATGGCAAACGTCTGTCGTGAGAACAACCCTAGTGGCTAAACCGTCCAGACTATTTTCTCCAAAATTGATATTCCCCTCAAAGTAAACGTAAAAAAAAAGTGTTTATTTACTTTGAATTAATAAGGTATCTACATCACCAACAGTCTAATTAATTAATGATATTCCCCTGTCGATCTAGCTGATGTCGCGGCCTCTTGAATTTGAAACCCATATTTTAATTTTGAGTAGTACTTTACATGAGGCACATGGAACATTTTCAAAATAAAAAAAATGGCTCCATCGTTTTTGATTAAATTTTGTTGCATAGTAGGACGTTTAAGAGAATGATGCAGGTCTCATTTTCGTTGAAAACTCCGATTTTTCGAAAATTGCAAAAATTCAAAATATTTTCGGCTTCCTAGAACTAAAATATTAAAGATTCCCTTTAATAAACTATGTTTTTTAAAGGTAGATTTTGAAATAGGGCCTTGTACAAATTTTCGTGTAATTTGGCGTGAATTATAGGCAGTTTTTAATTTTGATGAAACATTTTTTTCTTAAAAACGGCTCCATCGCTTATGATTGAATTTTGTTGTTGGATAGTGTGAAGGACGTTTAAGAAAATGGATCAGGTCTCGTGTTGGTTGAAAACCCTCATTTTTTGAAAATTGATAAAAACAAAATTGTTCGTCTTCTTACAACTACAATTATGAAGATAAACATTTTTTTCTTAATGAAGTGTGTTCATAAAAAACAAATTTAGAAATAATGTCAAGTTTAATTTTTCAAAAAGAGTTTTTTTGCGAACTTTGGTGTCAAACACTGGCAACTTTCATATTCTTTAAACAATTTGTCTTGATGGATTCATTGTTAGTGATTCCGGGTGCGTCTACTAAGGTCATTAGTCCCGTAAGTATAGTCCATGTTTTTCATCGGGAGGTGGCAGTTATCTCCCATAGACCGGGAGCCAGCAAGAAAATCCATGTATGATAAGCTCAAAGCTAAAACTTTTTGAGAAGTTAGCCAATGTTGTGAAGAACAGGGAAATGCAAGTATGGCGGCCTGTATGTGTCGGCGATGCGCTGCTCAATTTTTTGAATGTGTCGAGAAAAAATATGCCTTTGGGGAATGAGTACACAGCTAATTCTTGTTGTTCATTGTTCGTTAGATAGCAAAAGTGTAAAGGAGTTGTATGTCATACCAATGTGGCGTCTCAAACTGTACGCCATATTGAATTCAAAGTGTAATTTTTTTAATGCTCTCTTGTATTACACGAGCTCAAAGCGAATGTTTTGCTCTAATGCCAGAAAACTCTTCTTCATTGCCGATTGTGGCCACGCCATACCTTTTCGGCGTCTCTAAGAAGCCGTCATAGTGATTCAAAGATGTCCAATTTGTCACTAGGTACACACCTGAGAAAATCATAGGTATCATAGGTACACACCTGAGAAAAATATGTTTTATTAATCTTAATGTCTACAAGACGAATTTGAAAGCACCATACCGATTGGGTGTCTCGAACGTAAGTAATTGACCTGTAAAGTTGTAAAGTTTTTTACAAGTGTGATGCATAACAGGTACATGTGCCACCCTTTGTGTTTTTAGTCATGTTTAATGTCTGAAATACCGATATATGTGTACTACACGGATGTCATGTATCTACGCGATAAATAAGCCTGAAAATTTGTAAAATATATTTATAGTATAGGAAATATAATTAGTTGTAATTATTCTGACTTTTGCCCATGTATTAATATTTGGCAAAGAAAGAAATTAATATTTGGGAAGAAGCAGATCAAGAATGGAGTACATTTACACAAATAAAGGAAAATTGAATATATCACAAAGTATAAATATGTTTTAGGGTATTTTTATTTTAGACAGAACATTGTCAAAAATGTTTGTGAATAAATTCGATTCCAACATGGTGTTAATGGTATTGTGTCTTTTAAAACGTAGTATCTCCGGGATTAATCTTGAATATTTTTTAGGTTCATTTTACAAAATTGCAGGGCTGTCAAAATTAAAATAATGAAAAAATCAAGGCGATGTTGAGAAATTAATTTTAATTTTGTGGCTGTTTCCTTAATGTTATTAATGTTTTTAATTATTTATTTGAAAGTACGTTTTGTCTATCCCACAGACAAAAACAGGGAAATCGCGACAATTAAGGCAAAAGCATTTAAATAATGACACTTCGTATACAATCTGGCGTACAGTTTGAGACGCCACATCGGTATGGCATACAACTCCTTCACACTTTGGCTATGTAACGAACAATATACAACAAAAATTAGCTGTGTACTTATTACCTAAGGGCATAGTTTTTTTTTCAGCACATTCTGAAAATTGTGCAGCGCAACGCCGAGACCTACCGGCCGCCGTACTTACGTTTCCCTGTTCCTCATAACACTCGCTAACGGCTCAAAAAGCTTTAGCTTTGAGCTTACCATACGTGGGTTTTCTCTGGCTCCTGGTCTACCACTGGATGGCGAGATCCAGCTCCGACCTACCGTCGAGTAGCGGGGTTTTCTACAACCAAGTATCTCCCACCAGCGGGATACCGCACCAGCTGGGACAAGTTCTAAATCCCCGACCCCTCTCCCGGCATGTGTGGTAGTGTGGTGCATGTTAGTGTGTATGTGTGTGTGTGTGTGTGTGTGTGTGTGTAAGGGGTAAGGATAGGTCAAGGTGGAGGCAGGAAAGATCGCGCTCGGTCCGTGGCCCGTTTGTTAGGGTACTGCACCGGCACTAGCTTGGTGTTGATCGGAGAAACCACAGAAAACTATCGATCAGAGGAACCGGACGCTAGGATTCTTCTCCAGACAGCCACTGAATTTCACTTAGCTGAAAAGCTTGTGTCGAAAATGCTGCCGCCGCACACTGGTTTAATCGGGCCAAAAACCTGGTCAAAATGGCAAAATTCAAAGTGCGCGTTCGGAATTCTGACTAAGCAATTCTCGTTCGAAAGGCATTGGAGCACACTACTTCAGCTCCGTAACGTCGTTTCAGTAATTGTTGTCGTCTTCGAGCCTCGTAAAGTGACCGTTGCTCGAAACACTTGAATTCATTAATTCTTGACGACTATATTTTTTTTGACATAAGTTTGGTATAGTTTTAAGAAAAAGTGTTTAATAATTTTATATATAATACGGCTGAACTCTAGCCTATGGAGCGTAACGTTAGTCACGTATATTGTGGATTATATTTTTTATCCTGCGTATTCCTGCCTCAATCAATTTATTTATTTATCGACTAAAATGCCCTTAATCAGAATATCACACATTTAGGTGCACATTCATGCACTTTTTTGTTTTATAGCCACTTTACTGCAATGCTACGTCGTGAGATTTAACACTAAGTATCCCGAAAGTGTCTTCTACGCCACAGGGAATTATTTTCTCTGCATTTTTTCGATTTTTCTCCTTATAATTATTTTTAATAAGAAAATTACTGATATAAATTTTTGGAAGATAACAATATTAACCCGGACCGCGAGAACTATTGTATCCATATTTCTACACATATCATTATTTTTATGAGTCAGTTAGCCATTTCCAAATCGCCATTTTGAATTTTGAAATTTCTTTATGATATTTGAAATCTTTTAAATTTAATTATCTAGTTTTAGCCATTTTAATTGTTTGACTAGGACCTCCTGGTCAGAGGCACTGCTGTGACATCAGTTGATGCACTGAGCCACCGCTCCCGATATTTTTCTTTAAAACGGCTCAGTGTTTTTGATTAAATGTAGACTTTAGATAGCGTAAGGGCGCTTAAGAGAACGGTGTAGGTCTCATGTTCGTTGAAATGCTTAATTTTTTGAAAGTTTTTTGCGATCTGTACGTGCTTAGTGCCCACTTTTTTCTTGATGTATTTTGTAGAAAATTGAAAAAGAAACACGCTTATATTTTTTCAAATTTTTGTCTGAGCGAGTTCATACAGAAAGTTTAATTTTTTAAAAATAATTACAATTTTTTAATGAAATATTTGTGTGAGAAAGTAATTTACAGAGGAATAAAATACAGTTCGGTTCCGAGTTCTCCGGCCCTGTGAGAGGGGTCAAAGTTCCTCCGCGGGGTGAAGGGAGCGCGATAAGGTAGGATTTGTTTGACAGACGTCCGTGAGTCAGACATGGGCTGTAGGAAAGGGTCAGCGCGTGCTTGGTCAATGCATTGGTTTCGCAAACATCAGCTCAGTTTTGATTCAGAGGTTTCAGACTGAGAGAATGTTAGATGCGAAATGGCGAAGCGGAAATCGAATTCGACAATTCACAGTGAAGGTAGGGAGATCATAGCGAGTGTAATTGATGCGTGTGATAAAGAGACAAAATCATCTGCTAGTTCCTTTGACAAAAGCCACAGAAAGAGCAGCGGCATACACTGGTGTTGGAGTAACTAGTATTAAAACAATTCGTAAAGAAAATACTACACGAAATGAAACAAGTGCTGACAGACGACTAATTTCACCTGGTAAGAAAAGAACAATGACTCGTCACAACGCCGTGAAAATCGATGAATTTGACATGTGCGTTATCAGAAATGCTGTCTTCAATGTTCATGTCCGTGAAAAGCAAATGCCTACGGTATCAAAAATGCTGCAAATAATAAAAGAAAAGATTAATTTTCCTTGGAGAGAAAAATCACTATGGAGGTTGATGAAGCAGATGGATTCAGATGGAAAAACGCAAAGTATTGGTCGAGAGAGCAAACATTGTTGATTGGAGAGCGAGGTATCTCGTGCAAATGAGAAAGTTAAGGGAAGAAGACCGAGCAGTAGTGTATATTGACGAAACATGGATTGACAACAGCTTAGTAGTTAAAAAGTGCTGGCAGCATGATATAATAGGTGAAACAGCAAATATAGGCGCATCAGTTAGACTAATTGTAGTTCATGCTGGTGAAAACATGGTTTCATTAATGGCGCTGAACTAATTTTCAAAGCTGGTTCTGCATCAGGCGACAGCCTGCATCAGGCGATGAATCAAGAGAATTTTGAAAAGTGGGAGAGAGAAAAATTATTACAAAAACTGCCTTCTAAGGCAGTAATTGTTCCTGATAATGCTTCATATCATAGTGTGTTAGCCAATAAAACCCCAACTGCATATGCATTAAAGCACGACATGATTCAATGGTTGAATGTAAAAGGAATTCATGTTAATGAACACCTGAGGAAGCCTGAATTATACCAACTAGTTCTGCAACTAAAACCTCAGAACAAGACATGCAAAATTGATGAGCTGTTTACCAGTAGGGGTCATTCTGTCATCCGCCTTCCTCCTTAATGTGTGAAGTGAATTCCATTGAAATGGCATGGGCAAAAAATTAAGACTTAAAAAGGAAAGAAATGTATCTGGGGACATGTCGATAACAAAATTGTTAGAGCTTTCAAACTGGACTATCACTCAAGTCACTATTGAAGACAGGAAGGGTTACTGCGCTCATGTCATGAAACTTGAAAATGAATACTGGGAAAGAGACGGTATAGTGCCAGATATTATGTAGAGTATTGTTATAAATATGGACTCGGATATAGAGTGTGAAGACACAGAAAATAGTGATAGTTCATCAGTGGACAATGATTAGGTACGGTCAATGTCTTTAACTCAATAGTAGTGTCCACCTCTTCCCCCACTCCCTACCGTCGCTTCCTTTTTGTATCCCCACTCTACCCCCTCTCCTTCGCTCTCCGACTGACACAGCGAAATGGCATGACGTCACAGAGCTGGAGACATCAGAACTCAACTGTAGACATATCAGAGTATTAAATGAAACAAACCAGGACTTTTTATGTTAAGTACATTCGGAGCATCAATCAATCAATCATATTTTGCGAAGTATGCGTAAATTCCAAAATTTAATATAGGCATAAATAATATATTTTCAGGTAAATAAAGAAAATGTCTTTTTTTATGTTAAGATTTAATTATAAATATCATACATTTAAAAAAAGCCATATCAAGACCGATGGCCGATTTGACGTGGAATGGCTTCTATCTGAATTCGTTTCGCTATCACTCGTCTATTCTATAACTATCAAATAATAAAACAAAAGCAATGTGGAATATAATAAAAAATACTACCAAATCAACTACAAACTCCGTAGAGAATGTTGTTTTAAAATATAACGATATAAATGTGAACGATCCGGCAACAGTGGCTAATCTCTTTAACCAATACTTTCGAGAATTGCTGCCGATCTCACTAAGGGTCTTCAGGCACAAAACTCAAAAACAGACAGTTCACCCAAAATTTTAGACACAATGTTCGTTTCCGAAACTTCTTCCTATGAAATTCTCAAAATAATCGGTAAACTAAAAAATAAATATTCGTCCGGTTTAGATGAATTCCCGGACTCTTTGTTAAAGACTTGTGCGTATGCCATTATACACCCGTTAACTCACATATTTAATGCATCTTTATGCACTGGAACGTTTCCAGATATTTTCAAAACAGCTAAAATTAAGCCGCTTTTCAAAAAAGGCAACAAAAATGAAATTCAAAATTATCGGCCCATTTCTCTTTTATCAGTTTTTTCAAAAATATTAGAGAGACTTTTTTACGTACGAATGGAAACCTTTCTCACTAAACACGACGCGCTTTCAGATTGCCAACATGGATTTAGAAAATCAAAATCAACGGAAACAGCTATATTTTCTTTTCTTAAAGATGTCGCCTCATCATTGGATCAAAACGAGGCACCTATTGGATTATTTTTAGATCTCTCAAAAGCTTTTGACGTCATTGATCATGACATTTTACTTTCCAAATTACCTTCATATGGAATTCGTGGTATTGCTCTAGATTGGTTATGTTCGTATTTTAAACAACGATCTCAGATCGTTGAAATACCTTACTGGAATGATGGAACATTACGTACGCACCTTTCCGACTCTTTGCCCGTTGCATGTGGAGTTCCTCAAGGATCGATTTTAGGCCCTACTCTGTTCCTACTTTACGTAAACGATATGCCCTCGACGATTGGAAACGGAAGAACGGTTCTCTTTGCGGATGATACGAACATCCTTTGCAATAAAGAAACCGTAAATAGTACAATATCAGATGTTTCAAATTGGTTCCGAAATAACAAATTAATAGTGAACGAAAAGAAAACGGTTTTAATGCAGATTTCCATTTCAAATAAACAATTCTGTGCTCCATTGAAAATGAACAGTGTACCATTGACTGATGTTAAGGCAACAAAATGTTTAGGTCTCTCAATTCAGTCAAACCTTAAATGGAACGTCCATTTAAATGAATTGAACACAAAATTAAGTTCATTATGCTACGCGTTCAGAATTCTTGCAAATTCAGTCAGCCTTCATACTGCTCGTTGTGTATACTTCGAATGTTCATTCCCGCCTGAGATATGGCATAATATTCTGGGGAAATACATCTTATAGCTCCCAGACTTTTAGATTACAAAAACGAATTGTACGAATAATAACCAAATCCCACCCACGTGATTCATGTAAACCTCTCTTCATTAATCTAGGAATTCTACCATTACCGTGTCTTTTTATTTACGAATCAGTGGTTTGTGTAAAAAATGACTTGCTCAAGGGCGGGAATATATTTTCAGAAAATGCCGGAGTCTATTACTATAACACTCGACGTAGAAATCATATTCATCAGGTGACAGTATCAACAGCTCATTACAAAAAATTCACATACAATACATGTACATTATTTTACAACACTTTGCCAGATGACATTAAACGATTAACTTCAATAGAAAAGTTTAAATCCCAAGTGAAATCGTTTCTGCTGCATAACTGTTTCTATACAATTAGAGACTATACTGAGCATCACAAGAAAAGGAACATTAATTGTAACAATGATACATAATGCATTATTTACCATTTGTATAAATGAGTATAAACAACCTGTAACAACTATTGTACTACAGATTCCGGGTCAATGACCCCCATCTCGATCAGGTTTTTCGTCCAGTTTCCTGATCCATTGAGCAAATGCTGAGATGGCCCCTTGTTTTGCTTCTGGACATAAATGTAACTTCATTTTCTGTGCACGTCTTCTAGAATTCAGTGGGAAATACAATTATTCAAATTATCGTTTCCATGTTGTCGCGGCAGGAAGTAATAAGAGCCAAAATTTATTGCTTATTTATCTTTGAAAATAGATTTTATTACATGGGAGTTTTTTTCCTTGAAAATAGTTTTTTCATGGGAGTTTTCTTTTTTTCTCCTTTCAAAATTCAAAATTTATTGCTTGTTTATCCTTGAAAATAGATTTTATTGCATGGGAGTTTTTTGTTTTTTTTCTCCCTTTCAAAAATTCAAAATTTAAGTAGTATATGACTTAGTGTAGGGATCACAGAATTTTGAAAATGTGCACACAATTCACTTTTCCCCATAGCACGTCATACGCAGTTTTTAACTGTTTTTTTGACGTAAAATAAATAAAATAAATAAATAAATTTATTTCTGGGGGCAGAGTGAACTACTGAAATACTAATGACTATTGAAACCCTAATCAAGCAGACGGTCATTCTTTTTATTGTTCTTCAGCACTTGGATCAAAGACTGACCGAACACAGTCTGTTAGTGCATGGGAAGGCAGAGCGCGCCCTCATACTTACAATTGCTGTTTTAGAACTGTGTGTGTGTGGAGTGGCCACTTTTTTTCTTGGTGTATGTGATAGAAAATGAAACAAGGAATACGCATATAATTTTTCAAATTTTTATCTCATCAAGGTTATATAGAAATTTTTATTATTTGAAAAAAAAATAATGAAATATTCCTTTTGAAAAAATGTATTTACAGAGGAATAAAATAGATATTTCCAAGTAGTAAATGAAATAAACCAGGAATATTTATATTAAGTACATTTGGAGCAACGATATTTCGTGAAATACGCGTAAATTCCAAAATTTAATATAGTCATAACTACACAAAAAATCAATTTTCAGGCAATGAAAATGGCTCATATTCTTTGTATGTAAAGGACTGTCTGTACTGCATAATGGAATATTCCTTTAGACTCTTTGTTAAAATATTTAATTTATTGCAGACCCATACCAGAGGATTTTATTGGTTGTTGCTGAGCAGTGTGCGTGGTACTCAGTGGCGGCGCGTGGTCATACTACGCGCAACGCCTCTCTTCTCTCTCCCTTCCTCCCCTCTCTCCCCCTCGCTCTCCCTCTCCCTCTCTCTCTCTCTCTCTCTCTCTCTCTCTCACACACACACACATACACACACGCCCATACATACAGGCATACGTTACAAGCATACACATATATTCATTAACATAGATAATGACAATTAGAAACAAGACATCTTATGAAGTTTGATAACATGTTGAATACTTCCTTTTATCTCCAACGAGGGTTGACCGCATTTCTTTTCACAACATCCGTTTCGACTTCCCTTGGCAAGGACCCATCCGAAATATTTACTACTTGTGTCGTGTTACCGCATGATTCGGCACTTCCAGGACGTTTTTCAAAGGGTGTCAAGAAACACATTGATTCGAAACTTTTTACTCGCACTTTTGTATGGAGTATTTTCCATAAACTCGCTGTACAAATTTAAGCTTAAAAGTACAAGTTTCTATACCCAATACTCAAAAAATCTGGATAGTTTGCCGTCTACACTGACTGACGAAACACAAAGTCTGTGTCGCTTGAGTAAATGCTGTTTCTTTTCAGCAATTTAGTCTGTGACTTTTCCATTGATGTTATTTTAATATTTTCGACACTATTCATTGTCAGTTGTACAAACACACTTCACAGAAAAAAGAAACATTCTAACTTCGGTTTTTCAAAACGCATTAAAAAGTAGCCTCTTACATACGTTTACACAATACATTTTGGTTTTCACATGCTTAGGAATGGATTTGTAATTGCAACTCCCTTTAAAATGTGCAAATAACATTCGATTAACACAATACTTATGAATGCAACACTGCACAGCAATGCGTCTGCGTTTCGCGCGCTACCGAAGAATTGGTTTGGAAGGGATGAGAGCTCATTTACGCTGAGAGATATATCACATTTTCTTCGTTCAGTGTCACACTTACTTCTCTTAAGAACTTGTGCTAACCGAGTGTTGTATCTTCACATGTCAAGGCACTTCCAGATGTCGCGCCTGCGCAGTAATATTCGTATGCTCCGCAGTGTGCTCTCAGCGCCCGTAAGCAACCATGTTCCCCCTCTTTCCCCTTCAGCCCCGCGTGGTGCCAGCGACCACGGCTGCTCGCTCGCGTTTCCCGTGTGTGCTCTAGGGTGCTCCTGCTGTCACGAAGGGCATTGGCGGCGGACTGTCAATCGCAGCTTCCGAACGGCACGTGTTTTGAAATACCATGTTTCGGAAACGCTCTGCATTTGCTTTCCCCTCATGTTAAGAAATGTTTAAGAAACATTGCACCGCGGTTATTTGGGTGTGCACACGCGAACGTGCGAATACCCACGAGCCGCCACTGGTGGTACTTTTTGTAAAACTATTTTACAAAGGCAGGCCAGTAGTTTTTCTCGAAAAAGTGAGTAAAACTCAAGCGATACGAAATTTGGCTGTATTTAATAATTCAAGTGTAGTTTGTTCAAATTATATGTGGAGTTTAAGATAATTAAAATGATTTTACAGGGAACACTATTTTACTGCAATTAGCACGATGATACCTGATCTACGCTTCACGTAATCGCGCCACCTCAATTAATTAGCCACTTGAATGTTTGTTGGAACCATTTGTGACCGCTTAAGACGGCTTCATTGTACAAATCAATTTACATACTCTGCTAATTCCATCTTCGAAGTCTTGTCGCTATACTAATAAACACTGAGTAAAATTTACTTCTGCCGTAAGCTAGAAAAAGCCAAAATCTTGACTAATAAACGTGGAGTAACGGAAGTGTAGCGTAAGCTGAGAGTAAGGACGGCGTAGTTTCATGGCAACCCCTGTTCCCAGTCGACCCCTAGTTTAAGCTCGGAGTAAGCGTGAATTAGCGCAAGTGCTTGGCAATTCACAGCCAAGGAGATTAGAATATATGGAGATGACATTGCCCTCAGAAAGTGAAGCCTTTTGACGAGAGCACTGCGGTCGGACAGCGATGTTTGATCAAACGATGTGCGACGTTTTGGGATGCGATATTTTGTTGAATTAACCCGGCTTGTAAGCTTTGTACTTGCTTACGGCTTTACCGCCAATGCGAAACTGTTTTGAGTTATTTATTTTTATTCTTGGGAAAAAATGTTTCATATTAACATTTAATATTAACGTTTTTCTTCAAAACAAACAGAATAATCAAAATTGGAACGTTTTTCTCAAACATGAGATTTTTTTGTCTCATGTTTGCATTTTACTTGTCTTTACATGTAGGCCCTAATTCAGTATATATCAGATTCTGTTCCTATCAATGGGGAAATACCCATACCTGGAACGTAATGAAATGGCGATATTTTCATTAAGTCTTATTTAGTCATAATTAACACACTACATTTTGAAGGCATTTCTCTCGTGCAGCATTGGTGTTGTAAGATTTTTGTGCCATAAACCAGAGTTTTTACCATAGAGGAGTGCCTGATTTAGCATTAAGCTAAAAAAGCTACAGCTTGGGGCCTCAGAGCCCAAGACGCCTCAAAACTTTATTAAACAAAAATGCAAATTTTCTAAAAAAAATTATGAAAATATATAATTAGTTGCAGTACATAAATAAAAATGAAACAAATTTGATAATTACGCTATTGTAGTTGAAAACAGCCCAGCATATTCATTCTCATCTATTTTGGGTTGAACTTGTTGAGGGGATGACAAAATCCATCATGCCAAAATCTGTCACAGCAACTGATTCAAATGGTATCTTTTCATATATACACAACATTTGGCTTATTGAAGTACAAACATTTTAAAATAATAAGGGGACTGACAATTCAGTCTACGTAAGTGTGACCTTTATTTAGTAAACTCAAAAGAGTTCAAAAAAAGTGTTGAGCTACTATGAGACAAGACAAATTCAATTTACCAACAATGATATTCAGTGAAAATTATAAGCTCTAAGATTTATCTTCAAGAATATTGATTTTATGAGCAAAATATTGCATAAACAGCATTTTTAGTAAGATTTTGTCAGTTATAGTGTTGATATTATATTGCAGCTATTTTGACATATAGATATTATATTATATTATAGACAATTGTTATCAATTTTTAAAGTAATTATTTCAATAAAATTATTATTTGAAGCATGTTTTATTTCTTTAATTAATTTTTAATAAAGGTGAAATTTCGAAAAATTTATTGTTCACTTTAAAGAGGGTAGTCTCAAAAATATTTTGGCTTGGGGTCTCGAAACTGGTAAATGTGCTGCTACATGTAAGGATGGCAAAAGCAAATTTTCATGAAATGATTTTGCATTATAGGTATGTACCGGTACTCATTAATAGTAGTAATTAATAGAACTCAGTAGAGGCAAAATATTGAGTTACATAAATTTGTATTCAAAGTACTGGCAAGTGTATAAGTAAACAGAAGACAAGTGAGAACTTAACGGTGACAAAATAATGTGTTAAGTTCGCATCCTAAATGATGTGGAGTGTTCTACCTTGAAGCAGGGAAATAGTAGTCAACAATCGTCAGAAGTAGCTCATCTGATGTGTGTCAAGAGTTAACCCTGTTTTGATACAGGAGGCCTTTGCCTGTAAGGAATTAGAATAGGCTTATTTATTTATTTATTTATTTGTTAGTGAAGTCAAAAGTTTTAAAAACTGAAATAAAAGGAATAGTTCATTCCAAAAAAATATTTTGTATTCTTTTTTATCAAATAGAAAACTTCAAATTACAAAATAATTTCAGATGTGTTCCATCTTTGAACTGCATGTTCCTCAAACCTGCAAGAAATGTTTATATATATTAGTTACATATCTTCATTGGTTAAAAGAAAAATATTGAATTGGTATTATAAAACTATTAATTTAAAAAAATATGAGCAAATTGATGTGGCTTTGGACAGAGAGTTACTCTTGAGTAGGTCTTTTACTTTAATTCTATGTGGCAAGTTACTGCAACAGTTTCACAATGATAATCAAAAAATACATATGGGTTTTTTAATTTAAAAATTTGGTGTGAAAACCAGTTTTTAGATAGGTGATTTTTGAAGTATATTCTTGATCCCAGTCAAATTGAAAACTAAGCTGCATCAGATTGTACTTTCTCTTATTTTTCTCAACTAATTTTGTCTTCAGTTGGCATCAATCCTTCGTGGGACTCAGCTTTTATGAAGCTGCTCTTGGCGCTGTGTCAACAGACTTTTTTACAATTATCAATGTGGTAGTGGGGCTTGAAGTTCTACAATATATTGCTTGATGCAGTGTTTGAAAGATTCTTATTGAAGATTTCCTTTAAGCATATTCTCTAAATAGTACTGCAATGATTAATTTGCACTGAAGTTTTTGCACTAATTTGCCTCACTCGTGTTTTTAATTTTTGTGGTTACTGTATTACCAAAATCATAGGAAAGTTTTCATTTTATTCTTGTCTAAGAATTTCTTCTTCTCAGATCCATTAAAAAACATCGTTAATACTTCTGTTCAAGAAATTGAAATTAAATCTTATAATTAGATTCACTCAAGCATTTCATTTCCATTTCTTTACAGAATTTTTCAAAAGATAAGAAACTGGTTTCAAAATTATTAATTTCAAATGTGGAACACAAACAGCACATCCTTTGATGTTATCGATTTTATGTGACTTGTTTGTTTCACCTGTTTCCTTGCAAGTCAAATTATTTAGAATATGTTACCAAATGTCAGTTGACCAACGTACTCACAATTTCCCTTTATTCCATTAGATTCATTTAAAATATCGTTTTTGTTTTTTTACCCTTCTTTTTTGAAGCCATTGTAATTTCTCAATAACATTAAATTTAATGTACAATTCTATTTCAACAATACTTGGCTTCAAACTCGTGAGGAAAATTCAGTTCAGCTTCAGACAACAAATAAAGCATTTATTTTTAAAAGGGTATGGCCGAATAAGGCAGTGAAAAGTGCCTCCAAACCAAATCTATAGTCGCGATGCTCATATGAAAGAGAATACAACATGATGTAAATTCACAAAAAAAATCAGCCTCCTATGGCAATCTGTTGCAGAGATACATTGAGAAACGTGTTTTGCAGGTTTAATTTTTTTCTCAGCTTTTATTGCGTGTATCATGTAAAAAACATAGGCTTGCATCATAAGCCCTGGTGATAGTAAAATAATGTTCATCTAGCGATTTATGTCAAAGAATTAATTTTGTGAGTGTGTGTTAATGGAACTTTTTGAACAGTTTGCTTTGAACACTGGTTGCAAATAGAACAAGAAAATTTGGATTCTAATGATAATTACATTGCTTCTAAAAAGGTTGTTTCAGTTATCGAAGTCCTAAATGACGTAGCAGAAAGGAATATTAATCTATTCAAAGAATATAACAGTTTACTAACGTGTGATGAATAGCAACAACAGTACATGATCTTGAATATCGAAGAAATTTTCCAACGGTCAATAAAAGAGACCTAATGACATCTTTTCAGAAATGTACTTGTAGTAAAAATTGAATAAAAAATCTTGTTAATTTCATTTAACATTATTTCAAAATTGTCCATAAAATGTTAAAAAATAATAGTCGCTGAAATACTAATACAACATGGCCTTGAGTTGTTACCGTACAAGAAATTTACATGAGAATGTAATTATTTATGTAGAAAATGAATTTGTAAACAAATATAATTTTTATGTCAAATTTGGCAGAATTTTTTTACTTTAATTGTTGAAAATTAATATAAACGTCTAAAGGGTTAGCTTCAAACCAATTAGTTATGATTTAGATAGCATTTCTAAAAAGAGCAAAAATGAAACAAGCGAAATTATTATGTCGGACGATAGTTGTTTTTTATAAAAATACGTAATCATAATTGATTTAAAATACGTAATCATAATTGAATTTTGATATAAATCGCTAGATGGACATTATTTCTCTATCGTCATGGCCCATAATTCGTGCCGATATAGGCCAAGGGATGTTTGGAAATGATTACCTAGAAAAAAATTGAATAACCTCTTTAAATAGCACTGTCGGCAGACAGGGTTGTCCATCACCATCAACCTCTCGGACCACGATGTTTTCAACGCAAAATATTGTTTCCATGGCAGCACATAAGTAAATAATCTTGCGAAGCCGTTACAAATAATGCGAGGAAATATGTGCTGCAGCCGTATTAGTTTACAACAGATTGAGGAAAGCAATCTCTATTCTGTAGATTTATTTTAAAATGTGTCTTTGAAGAACAGATATTAATTATAAACTTCTTAAGCAAGTGGATGTGTTAAAATACTTAGGAATTTACATAGATCAGAAATTCGATTTCAATAAACATTGATTACATTCAGGAGAAAGCTCTAAAACTTCTTCATATGTTATCAAGATCTGCAAAGCTGAATTGGGGACTAGGATTCAAAGCACTTATTAGCATTTACCAAGGAGCAATTGAAACAATCTTAACATATGGAGCACTTATTTGGGAAGAAGCTATAAAGATTTCAAAGAACATGAAGAATATCAAAGAATTCAGAGGCTTATTAATATACAAATTTCGAAAGCATACAGGACGGTCTCATACGATGCCTCTTGTGTCGTTTCTGGTATGCAACCTACAGAAATAACAATTTCAACAAAAATCAAACTGTACAAAGCAACACATGGAGGAATAGAATTGTATGAAAAGTCACTGGAATCCAAACAATGGAGACATCCGGCAGAAATGTTTTCTATTAGAGAAGTAACAGACAGCATGACTTATGGAATACAAATTATACAGATGGAGTAAAGCAGAAGATAAGGTGGAGCAGCAGCAGTCATATTTCAAGAAAACAAACAAATCATGGAATTAAAATAAAAATTGTTGAAATAATCAGGCGGCAATTGCAATATTAAAATCACTACAAATAATAAACAAGAAAAAAATCAATATTAAATGAAATAACTATCCTGGAAAAGAATGAATGGAAAATATATTTTGGATGGGTAAACATGTGGGAATTAGAGGAAATGTACTAGCAGACAGGCTAGCAAAACATGCTGCAGCTGATACACAATTGTCAATAGAATATGACAAAATTTCGAAAACTACATTAGTAAATAAATTTAAAGATGAAGCAATTCAAATCTGGCAGAACAAACAGCAAAAGGCGCTATCACAAAATCATTTTTTCCTAACATCAAAGACAGATTGAGGCAAAAATTGCCTGCAACAGCACTATTTACGTCCATAACAGGCCACGGAAGCACTAAATCATATCTACACAGATTCTTCATTATAAGCAATCCAGCATGTGAATGTGGCAGGGGAGACCAAACAGTATATCACATCATTTACGAATGTTCCTTACTAGTAGAAGAAGGGAAGAAACTAATACAGAAGATAAAAATGATGTTAGGAACTTGCCCCCCCCCCACACACACACACCTGAGAAATTAGTATAACAACACTTACGTGCATTTAACATCTTTATTCAGAACATTAAACAAATAGTGTTTACATAAAGGTATGAGTTATAGGGATTTCAATTTCAAGCTCAACGATTTCATGTTGATATAATTTCAAGTTGTGTATTTCAATTTTTCAATTTTCTTGTTCATGCATTTTCATTTTATGTATTTTGTAGATGTTATTTTATTTTGAAATATTATTAATTCTGTTACATATGCATTTGAAAGCATGGAGTGTTACATGTAACGGAGCATGCTGTGAAATAAAGTTATGAACAAAAGTCACACAGACACACATACAGTCAGGTAGACACAGACATGGATGCATGCAGGCAGGCAGACATGGATGCAAGCAGGCAGGTAGACATACTAACCACACATTTAGACAGGCTGACAGACTACCCCATGTAGGCAGGCAGAGAGACGAAGACTACCCCATGTAGGCAGGCAGAGAGACTACCCATGTAGGCAGGCAGAGAGACTACCCCATTTAGGCAGGCAGACAGACTAACACATTTAGGCAGGCAGACAGACTAACACATTTAGGCAGGCAGACAGACTAACACATTTAGGCAGGCAGACAGACAGACTAACACATTTAGGCAGGCAGACAGACAGACTAACACATTTAGGCAGGCAGGCAGACAGACAGACTAACACATTTAGGCAGGCAGACAGACAGACTAACACATTTAGGCAGGCAGACAGACAGACTAACACATTTAGGCAGGCAGACAGACAGACTAACACATTTAGGCAGGCAGACAGACAGACTAACACATTTAGGCAGGCAGACAGACTAACACATTTAGGCAGGCAGACAGACTAACACATTTAGGCAGGCAGACAGACTAACACATTTAGGCAGGCAGACAGACTAACACATTTGGGCAGGCAGACAGACAGACTAACACATTTAGGCAGGCAGACAGACAGACTAACACATTTAGGCAGGCAGACAGACTAACACATTTAGGCAGGCAGACAGACTAACACATTTAGGCAGGCAGACAGACTAACACATTTAGGCAGGCAGACAGACTAACACATTTAGGCAGGCAGACAGACTATCGCATGCCAGCGGACCGACTAACACATTCCAGCGGACCGACTAACACATTCCAGCGGACCGACACGGACCGACTGCACGGCAAGCGGACGGACTAGCACGTGCAAGCGGACGGACTAACACGTGCATGCAGACAGACTAACACGTGCAGGCAGACAGACTAACACGTGCAGGCAGACAGGCATGGAGACAGACACGCGGACGGACAGGTACGCTGGCGTTCATGCTCGCGGCCGGGCTGCTTCTTTTCCGTTGGGGCTGTAGTTTTAGAGAATTTTCGTCATCCCATCTTATCTGCTCTATTGAAGGCCCAATTTTCACATCCATAGGTTATGATTGGTATTGCCATTATTTTACTATCTCTGAGTCTGGTGCTTTCTGTCTGAATGTATTTCGTATAGTTTTACACATTTTCTGAAATTTCTGAATGCCGTAGAGAGAAAGTTATGTATGCTGCGAAATAAAGCGGAGAAATTTCGACAGAAAAATTTATTGCCCGACCTTGGTAACGAAAAGTGGATAAATCCAGTTGCTCGGAAATTGCTGTTTACAGAAAATTGCAAAAGTCCTTTTTTGTTCGTCTTCCTGCAA
The DNA here is from genome assembly GCA_964035755.1 of Teleogryllus oceanicus. NCBI lineage: Eukaryota > Metazoa > Arthropoda > Insecta > Orthoptera > Gryllidae > Teleogryllus > Teleogryllus oceanicus. Next base: position 172,310,198 of record CAXIVR010000001.1, on the reverse strand, counting down.
CTTCAAGATTGAATAGAGAGATATTCGCTTTCTCGCTACTGCGGTAGACAGAAAGTATGTAATGCTGTGCGAAAAAACGGCAAATTTTCGGCAGAAAGACTTGTTACAAGGCCCTGACAACAAAAAGTGCATAAATTCAGATGCTAAATTCTGAAAAAATGCTCTAACACATGGTGTAGCCAGAAACCGTTTTGTGGGTCCTTGATACCGAAAAATCTATTGACAGCTTAACGTCTGCCCTTCTGTCTGAGAACAACGCTTAGTGGTTAAACTGTTCAGCAGATTTTCTCCAAAATTGATATTTATCAATCGGTCTGGCTGATGTCGCGGTTCCTTGAATTTGACACCGATATTTTAATTTTTGGGGTACATAACAAGATGCCTCTTGGACATGTTCAAAAATTTCAAAATATTGCGAGAATGAAGACAACATTGCGTATTTTAGCCGTAAGGTCTCATGTTGGTTGAAAACCCTGATTTTTTGAGAACTGAAAAAATTCAAACCTTTTCGGCGTCTATCTACAAATACAGTTATGAAGATACAATTTTTTTCTAACGAAATGTGTTCATCAAAAATAGATCTTGAAATAAGGTTAAGTTGAATTTTTTGAAAATACGAGTTTTTTTTGTGTAATTTGGCGACAAACAATCGCTCGCTCCGAATTTACTGCACTTCCTGAACGTAAAATGAATGGTAATGCTTGGCAGTTGGGTGCTACGTAAGTTAGAATTAGTTTATTATTTCATATATTTTTCTTCGTTTCTTACATTCGAGCTTTGGTTACACTGTATAACAAAAGCTCGATTATAAGAAAGGAAGAAAGAAATATGAAATAATGGACTGGTTGACGCCATCTTACAAGACGGACGCATCTGGTTGTGCTCTTAATTTTTCTGATTATCTACTACTTTTAGCGATTTGACTGTGCCTAGTGTGTTTCAAGTGCTTTTATTACTTGTTGCAGGTTAGCTGAAAATATAATTTCAACTGATTTTTTTGCTATAACCAAGACAAACAAACATTACGAATTTTAAACGGACATTCAAACCTCAACGAACTTCAGATTTACGAGATGGTGATAAGTGTAAAAATGTATTCACAGTTCAATTTATTTCCAATATTAAATCGCTGTGCTAATTAATTTTCTGAAAGGTTTATTGTATTTCTGTGACAAATGACGTTTCCATTGTTTTGAACGTTACGAGGACGATGTATCAAAGTTTGAATTTGTTTCAAATCTTATTCTATATATCGAATACAAACTTTCAGATAATATCTATTATCCAATTACGGTAAAGTATAATCTACTGATTGTATTAAACAGTTGCAGCTTAAGTGGACGAAATCCTACGTAGCCACATTGCCAAATTTCGTAAGTACTAGCTTGAATAGATTTTGTGTGTAGCATACCTTCCAGTTTTTATATTGAATCTTGCTTTTTAATTTATATAATACACATCAATTTAACACTTTTAAAATACAAAGCTAGGTTTTTGTTTCTCTTATCTGGGTTTTCTTGTATTTATTCCAATTTGTATCACGTACATTAAAACGCATTCATGACATGGCTACTGCTCGTTCTACTCTTTTTACTCTCTACTCTCTCAAAGCCGACCTTCTGAAAGCCTTCACGCACGTAAACAATAATTTAGATCAACATATCCGAAGGTTGGAAGAGGTCGTTCTCTACACAGTCGGTTGGGTACAAGTCGGCAACACAGCGAATAATACCAACCGTATAGAGCGATTTTCCTAAGGATGAGCTAAAGTGACAGCTAGTGCTGGCTACATAACTGAAGGTTCTGTGGTCGTTGTGCCCTTGAGCCCATTAGACTCCCTTTCTCACATTCGTTCGTTTGGAGTTGGCTAACTTGTAAATAGCTTCCACACTTCCTTTTATGGTGTCCTTGTCCGACAAAAAATATAGTGCGCTGCGAGAAATAATTGATATTAGGAAGTGCAGTGTAATGTGCTTTTCTGTAAAAATTCATGTTTTCGTTATATTATTTTTATTATTATTTATATTATCATTATTATTATTTATTTTATTTTATTTACTATTATTATATTATTATTATTTATATTATCATTATTATATTATTATATTACATTGGATTTACTTTTTGTGTGATAATATTATGTTTATTTTAAAACCGAGACTTGAATGCGAGATGCGTACCGGTGCACGTGTTTCGGCTTACAATAATTTGTCTTTCTATTTACATTCGTGGCAGTTTTCTTTTACTGATTGTGAGATCATGTTAAGTGATTTTCCACATACGTAATTAAATTTAAATATTTCCCGGACTCACGTACGTGCATATACCTCAGCGAAACTCTTAGACTTCTTCATTGGGATGTTTTTACTGCACTTTACGAAGGGGCGTAGCTGAACAGCTGTCGCGGCGGAGGGATATTTCCCTGAAATACATGTGATGTGTACGGGTCGTATTTATGAAGCTCTGCCAGCAGCACTCTTAGGGGCCTGCCATCTGAGGGCTTGCTAGGAGCTCAAGGGGCGACTGGTATTGGCTGGGGGCCGTTCATAAATCGCAAAACCGAACACTGGCAGCCTGCTAGGCCTGGCAGGCCCCTGGCAGAGGTTTATAAATACGGGCCTACTTGTGTTCGCGAACTGTCACTTTGGCTCAACCTTAGGAAAATCGTTCTATACATCCCTGACTGTACAAAAGACACAGGCACCGCATCCAGTCACAACTCAAAACAAATTTAGTGTTTTAGATTGTGAAACAGATTTTCCTCGTCTTCCTGAACATCACCACCCTTCTCTACCATCGACAATTTCATGCACAAACCAACGCAAACAGGCTAAGAAGCGTGTCAAAACCAAAACACGCACATCCTAGCTCACTTGAAAACAAAGACATTCCCACTGAGCCTAAAAAGCAGGTACTTAATTTAGCTGACAGTCATGGCCGCCATCTGTCCTCCATTCTCAGTAGGAAGTTACCCTCCAATTTCTCAGTCTCATCTATTTTTAAACCTAATGGGAGGTCTGCAGATGTGACTGCAGAGTTGGACACCCACATGAAGACACTGACCAATCAGGACACAGTCATTATCATTGGAGGGCAGAATGACATTAACTGGGGCGGTAACTTTACACCTGAACAACATGTAAACAAATTACAATGTGCTGCCCAAAATACTAACATTGTAGTTTCGATGCTGCCCTTCTGGTACAACAGACCAACACTATGCAGCGAGATTAAGCACGCAAACCAACAATTGAAACTGCAACTGAGAGAAACAAATGTCACACTTTTTGAAATTAATTTCCTCTCAGCAAAACACTTCACCCGGCATGGTCTTCACATGAACCTTGCTGGAAAACATACAGTCGGTAACAAGCTTGCACAATACATCATCAACTCCAGTCCTACGCAGTCTCCTGCCAAAAATCCATCCCTTTCACCTTCCTTACATTCTCCACCCCCCACCTTTATTTCGAACCCTGTTGCCCCTTCTTCTGAACCTACTCCCGTTTCTCCCATTCCCACTACCAATTCATCTACACCTGATGCCCCATTTTCCTCACAACCTGTCACTGCCGGGACACACTACAACCTTCGACCACACGCTCGAGGTAAAAATGGAGTAAATACAATGGAGCAACTACAGTCAGATGCAGCAGAAAAACATTCGTGTAGGTACTTGCAAAAGATAAACATTCTGCGCCATAATGTTCAATCCCTTTCAAAGTAAACTGAGTTTATCGAGGCAGCTCTACAGAGAGATATAAATGAAATGGATGTTCTTTGCTTTTCAGAACATTGGTTATATCCTAATGAACATAACATTTTCCAAACTCCAAACTTTTACCTCGCAGGCTTTTATTGCAGAGGGAGAGAATCCTGAATCCTACATATGGGGGTTCTTATATTTACGTTAGAAATAATATTGATTCGCGGAATTAAATGTGTATTCCATTGAAAATGTTTTCGAAATTTCTGTTGTACTTACTTCGCTAAAAGTGATAATACTTTCCATCTGCAGACCTCCAACAAAGAGAGCTGCAGATTATATTTTGTTCTTAGAAAACCTGGAGATAACACTTAACAAATTCAGCAATCGCTCTTTTGAATCCATTGTATGCGGAGATTTTAACATTGATTTTCTGGTCGAATCTTGCGAGAAAGAAACATTTCTCAGTTTAATTAATTCTTTCAATTTAGACATTGCAATTAATGTACCTACACGGATCACACAAAATTCGATGAAGGCAATTGATCAAATTATAATTAACAAAACTACTACTCGATATGAAGTTGAAACAAAAGATGTAGGATACAGTGACCACGATGCACAAATTCTTACTATTATAAGACATGCGAACACTGACACTATAAATAATACACGTACGACTAGATTGTTTACAAAAAGTAAAATAAAATTATTCATTGATTACTTAATGGTCATGGGAAGCGGTTTATAATACTGTTGATACAAACGACAAATATAATTTTTTTTCAACTCTTTCATTTCATTTTAACACTTGCTTTCCTCTTCAAAAAAGAAAAATAAATATTTCACGGAAAAGCAATTTATGGATAACACAAGGGATTAGGACATCTTGTAAAAACAAGCGAATTCTTTCTTTCATTTCTAAACGTCATGACGTATGTCAAGATTTCCTCATCTACTTTAAAAAAAAATCATTGTTAAGAAAAGTCATAAGGGAGGCTAAAATCATGAAACACGATCAGGATATTTTGAAAACAAAACGAAAGCAATGTGGAATATAATAAGAAAATACGACAAAATCAACTAGAAACCTTGTAGAGAATTTAAAATATAACTACAATAAATGTGGACGATCCGGCAACAGTGGCTAGTCTCTTTGACCTATACTTTTCGAAAATTGCTGCCGATCTCACTAAGGATCATCAGTCACAAAATTCAATAATAGACAGTTCACCCAAAATTTTAGACACGATGTTCGTTTCCGAAACTTCTTCCTATGAAATTCTCAAAATAAACTAAAAAAATAAATATTCGTCCGGTTTAGATGAATTCCCAGATTCTTTGTTAAAGACCTGTGCTTATGCCATTATACACCCGTTAACTCGCATATTTAATGCATCCTTATGCACTGGAACGTTTCCAAATATTTTCAAAACATCTAAAATTAAGCCGCTCTTCAAAAAAAGGCAACAAAAATGAAATTCAAAATTATTGGCCCATTTCTCTTCTGTCAGGTCTTTTTTTTTTCAAAAATATTAGACTTTTTTACGTACGAATGGAAACCTTTCTCACTAAACACGACGCGCTTTCAGATTGCCAACATGGATTTAGAAAATCAGAATCAACGGAAACAGCCATATTTTCTTTTCTTAAAGATGTCGCTCCATCATTGGATCAAAACGAGGCACTTATTGGATTCTTTTTAGATCTCTCAAAAGCTTTTGACGTCATTGATCATGACATTTTACTTTCCAAATTACCTTCATATGGAATCCGTGGTATTGCTCTAGATTGGTTATGTTCGTACCTTAAACATCGATCTCAGAGAGTGGAAATACCTTACTGGAATGATGGAAAATCAGGTACGCACCTTTCCGACTCTTTGCCTGTTGCATGTGGAGTTCCTCAAGGATCGATTTTAGGCCCTATTCTGTTCCTACTTTACGTAAACGATACGCCCTCGACGATCCGAAACGGAAGAACCTCCTTTGCAATAAAGAAACCGTAAATAATACATCAGACGTTTCAAATTGGTTACAACAAATTAATTGTAAACAACAATTGTAATTGGTTGTAACAAATTAATAGTAAACGAAAAGAAAACGATTTTAATGCAGTTTTCCATTTCAAATAATCAATTCTGTGCTCCATTGAAAATGAACGGTGTACCATTGACTGATGTTAAGGCAACAAAATTTTTAAGTCTCTCAATTCAGTCAAACCTTAAATGGAACGCCCATTTAAATGAATTGAACACAAAATTAAGTTCAATATGCTACGCGTTCAGAATTCTTTCAAATTCAGTCAGCCTTCATGCTGCTCGTTGTGAATATTTCGCGAATGTTCATTCCCGCCTGAGATATGGCATAATATTCTGGGGAAATACATCTTATAGCTCCTAGACTTTTAGATTACAAAAACGAATTGTACGAATAATAACCAAATCCATCCCTCGTGATTCTTGTAAGCATCTCTTCATTAATCTAGGAATTTTACCATTACCTTGTCTGTTGATTTACGAGGAATTCACATACGAATCATTACGAAAAATTCACATACAATACATGTACATTATTTTTCAACACTTTGCCAAATGACATTAAACGATTAAATTCGACAGAAAAGTTTAAATCCAAAGTGAAATCGTTTCTGCTGCATAACTGTTTCTATACAATTAGAGACTATACTGAGCATCACAAGAAAAGTAAGATTAATTTTAACAATGATACATAATGAAATATTTACCATTTGGACTGTATAAATGTGTATAAACAACCTGTAACAAGTATTGTACTGCAGCCTCCGGGTCAATGACCCCCATCTCGATCTGGTTTTTCGTCCAGTTTCCCTGATTTATTGAGCAAATGTTGAGATGGCCCCTTGTTTTGCTTCTGGAAATAAATGTAACTTCATTATCTTTGCACGTCTTCTAGAATTCATTGGGAAATATAGTTATTCAAGTTATCGTTTCCATGTTGTTGCGGCAGGAAGTATTATTCCTTGACGAAGGACATCATGGATAAGAGCCCAAAATGTATTGCTTATTTATCCTTGAAAATAGATTTTATTACATGTGAGTTTTTTTTTAATTTTAAAAATTTATGTAGTGTTTGATTCAGTGTAGGGATCACAGAATTTTGAAAATGTGCACACAATTCACTTCTCTCTATAGCACGTCATACGCAGTTTCAACTGTTTTTGACGTAAGATAAATAAATAAATGTATAGTAATACACGTAAAAACCCTTTACGTAATAACCTTATACTTATAATAATAAACTTATAATTTAAAATAATCCTTTAGAAACGATTTAAAGCGTATTTGAATATGCTACTTTTAATTGAGCATTAAATCTAAGAACCAATAGATGTTTTCGCTTTGCATAGTAGGATGTGGGAATTAAGACAAATGCATGTAAAAACCGAGTAATTGTGATGAATATAGTACTATTGTTTTTAATTATTATACTTTCTATCCATTTCCATTTTCTTTCTAGCGGTATCAACAGTGCTAATTGACACAATGTGTATTCCATACTAATTAGCGGCTATTGTTGCTTGTAACCTATCGTTGTAACGCCGCACTAATAACAAGGCGATGACGACTGTCTTTCGTTCGCGTTAATATACACTAACAGTTTTATTTACGGCTAAAATACGCATTGTGCATCGTTGATATATTTATGTAGAACGTTGAAGTCACGTTCTACATATGTTCTACGTTCTACTTTGTGTAGGACGCACGCACTACACGTTCTATTTTATGTAGAACACTGAAGTCACGTTCAACATACGAGAAAATACGGACGAGAACGTACGTGCTGTTTTAGCACCACCAGTTTCCTTAATGAAATCGGTTCTTTAAAGATAGGTCGTGAAATAAGGTTACACACAACTTATTACGAAAATATGAGTAGTTTTCCGGTAATTTTCTTTGAAATATAGTCTTTTTAGTTTCTCGCTACCGTTTACGCAGTAGAGAGGAATTTATCAAATGCTGCTCGAAAAAAATGGGAATTTTCGGCAGAAAAACTTATTGCCGTGCCCTAGTAACAAAAAGTGGAAAAAGAGGTACTAAATTTAGAAACAAAAATCTTCTAACACTTCGTGTAGCCAGAATCTATCTTTTGTGGATACTTGATACCGAAAAATCGAGTGACGGTTTCGAAAATTGGAAATGTTCAAAATTTTTTCGGTGTCTTACTACAACTACAATTATGACGATATATTTTTTCCTTAATGAAATCTTTTCTTTAAAGATAGATTGTGAAATAAGGTCATATACAATTTTTCGAAAATGTCAGTACTACTCTCGTTATTTTGCGGAAAATACGGACGAGAAAGTATGTGCTGTTTTAGCACCACTAGTTTAATATTTGAAACATTTTTTTTTTACAAAAACTATTCCGGATTTTTAAATTTTCCGGATATCCAAGGACGGATAAAGGTGTTGATTGCAACATTTCCGACAAAAATTTAAAATTTGAAAACTACAAAATTGATGGTAGAGATTTTTGCTTTTAAAAATCTTCGTTGTAAAAGATAAGCTTTTTAAAAAGGATCATGTACAATTGTTTTGTTAATACGAGTAGTTCTCACGTAATTTCTGGTTGAAGTTCATCCAAAACCCAAAACGAACATTTTCTTGAAAACCGCTCTAAAATTTTTCGTTAATTTTTTTCACGTTTAAAACAAGGGATGCATAGAAGAATGGTGGAGGTATCATTTTCTTTGATCTCTCTGAATTTTTCGAAAACTGTGTTGGAGATATTGGGTTGACACAATTAGTTTTAATCGTCGGCCTGAGTTGGCATGTCGGAGTGGCTGGCTTGGGGTAGAGGTAAGTCGAACGGCGAGAGAACTCGGAGACTCGGTGCAGAAAAAAATGTGCTGGTTGAAAGGTTTTTGGCATGTTCATGTATAATATTGCGTAGCCATGACAAATAATGCGAGATAAGTGCTGTTGTAGCACTACTAGTTGTATAGGAGTCAGATTTACGTCACATGTTCCTGTTGAATTAGCCAACTGGGCCTCGTCGTTCCTTCGGAGGCAGCGCATAGCAATGCCGAGTCTCTCCATGTAGCATTTATCCTGTCTGAGTTTCATTCTCACAAGCAGATGTTGGAAGATGTATTCTGTCCAACCGGCCATATGGAATCAATCATTTAATTTATGTCTAAGCATGAATATAATTGCCAAGAAATAAATGACATTCGCTAATATCTACATATTATTAACAATATATTTCTCAACGCAACACTTTTACTTACAAGCTGTAAAATTATATGTATATTCGTATCAAATAATTTTTTTTTAATGCGTGCGTTGCTTCTACTCCATGACTCAATAATATTTCTACTTCATCGACTTTTTCGTTTATGTTTGCTTTTTTCTTCGCATATTCCTTTGTTTTGTTCCTAATTTCCCCTTCTTTATTTCTTCTGAAAAACTTATGGTTAATTTCTGTTTCAGTTACCATGGACTTCAATAATTTGCATTTGGAGGCAAGTGGATTAGAAGAAAAGATATCTAAGGCAAAAGACTCAGTACAGTGCACTTATTGTTGTTTGTCTTTCCGAGATGTGGTGGAGTTGCGTGCTCATTGCCAGACTGAGTCTCATCAGACTATTATCATGTCCGATGAAGGCCGTGATTGGAAATATCGACCTCCTCCTCGTGGTTTGACTTCTGATGCATATAGATTGTGTGAAAACTGGTGCGTTGGAGGAGGAACATGTCGATATGAAGTTCAGTGTGTTGATGCTCATGGTCCAGATGAACTCGCTGAATGGCAAGAGCGATTTGAGTATCGCAGAATGAAAATGCAAAGAGCTTGTGAAAAAGAGCTATTTGGAAAGTCATATGCTGAACAACTTTTAGAAAGGTACGTCATTAATATATTAAGTTCAGAAGATTTAGGGAAGTTTCCTTGAGACCAATTGTACTTTTTAAGGAGTGGTTCTTTCTTCCACTTAGGCTAGTACATCTGACAGCTCATGTATGGCTGTCTCAAATATTATGTCGTCACAAATAGTATTGAATTTACAAAAAAAAGTTACTTCCATGTACCTGCCATTTACAAGATTGATCCCCAGACGTCTAATATCTGTTAAGTAACATCTAATTGGACATAGTCGTACAACGTCTAAAAGAGAAGTAAAGAACAGTCGTAAAGGACACACAATATCCCATTAGTTCACTTTAAAATGGGACTAGCTATGTACTGTGCGTTGCCCGGTTCATACGAACATCAAAAAAATCATACGGAACACAACCACAAGATAAATTTAGACATATCTTTATTCTCAAGAAAAAAATCACAGAAAGGTTAACTACAGAAATGCTACGTATTCTGAGCAAACACCGACAACACAAAAAGCGACACAAACTCAGCGAAGAGTGGTATTTGTGCTCGTTAGGATCATTGCTTTATTGTCACATTTTTTCGTATTTATACCGTTCCTGATTGATTTTTCCGGACACTAAGCTAATAAGGTTGCTGGTCACCACTAAGGTTGTTAGTCCTGTTAGTGTAGTAAATGTTTTATGCCAAGAGGTGGCGGTGTTCCTCCCCACCGGAAGATACTTAGCGCCGACCTACATGTCTGCTTAGGAAGATTTCCCTCTGCATGTATCTTCCCCCTGCGCGACATAGCTCCAGCCGGGATAAGGTCATAGGTCCCTACTTGTCCTTGAACAAGAGTAGTGCATGTAAGTTGGCGTGTGTAAGAGGAGAGAATAGGTCAAGAAAGAGGAAAGAAAAATCAGGTGCGTCCCTTGGCTTGTTTGTTAAGGTACTGGTGCAGTATTCCCCGGTATTGATGGGAGAAACAAAAATTACCGACCGAGCTATATACGGTGTCGAAGATCTGCTACAGTCGGGACTCCAACCCTCGGACCTCACGGGCAAAGTCGCAGCAGTGACAGCGGCAATGCTGTCCCTTATGTAAGATAGACTCTGCCAATGTCTATCTTATATTTACTTTGTTTGCATATCACAAAAACAATTTGCACAGAATTATATCATTCAACTCATTGTGTATAATAATAATAATAATAATAATAATAATAATAAAAATAATAATAATAATAATAATAAAAATTCCTGGTTGGAAAATCTTAAGTGTGGATCGTTGGTGTGATGAATTAGTGAAAAATAGTGAAAAAAAGACAAAACGATGACAGGAATACATGAAAATTAATGGAAGACGCAAACGAGATGAGAACAGCTAACAGAAGATTTACGACCGAAAATCAAGTGAATTGAATAACACGTAGACCAGTGAGGACAGAAGATTCTTTAAATGCGTCCGGAAGCAAGAGAGGAAGGCAGCGCAACAAGCGGAGGCAAAAGGGACCACGACGAAAAAGAGAACAAATGCACAGCGTGTAGCAAGTCAGTACATAATTTGAGTGTCAAGTGCGACGGAAAATGAAAAAAAAAAAAAAAATCAAACTCCGTGCACAAGCATAACGGAAAAGGATGCTAAAATCATAAGAGAAACAGACCTAACTGATATGGTCTAAAACCAGTATACATAAGAAAATACATAAGTACAGTATTATACATAATTCAGTCTACATACAGTATACATAAGAAAGAACTGCCAAAACAAATAATGGACCTACAAAAAACAGTGAAAAAAATGCTATAAGAAACAACCTAAATAGTCTTGAAACAGGTGAGAAACGAGGAAGAGAAGAAAAGAACACAGAGGACATAAGAGAAACAGTCATACAGAACGCAAAAAATAAAACTCCAATAAGGAGTATTGGTAGTATAAAAATAAAGCACCAATAAGGAAAGAGAAGTACTACAGAAATCATAACAAACAGAAAGGAAGGAAGCAAACCTATAAAACGAACCATGCAGAACTCGAAAATTGTTGTAGCAAAGAAAAAGAAATCTTGCATGCAGGAATAAAATACAAATGGATTTATGTAGATAAACTTGTTAGGGAAACCACAACTAATGATGTAATTAAATACATAAAGACAAAAGGAATTGAATCACAAATACAATGTGATCAACTAACAGCGAAAGGACACAGCATAGCATTGAAGTTTGGAATATCAATGACAGAAGAACAGAAAGAGAAATTCTGACCACAAGGACTGATAGTGTGGTCATTTTGGTGGCAACATAGAAAAACAGGGGGCATCAGGCTATAATAAAAAAGAACAAGAAAAGAAAATAAAGAATATAGTAAAACTAGCAACATGGAATGTTGGGAGGATAAGACACAAAGAAAAAGAGCTAAATGACAAACTAAAGGCAAGCAACATAGATATAGCAGTGATCACAGAAACAAAAGAGAAAGAACAAGGATCCAAAAATATGGACCATGGAGTAAAACCAGAAAACTGCGCAGCAGAGGGAGTAGCAATACTAATAGAGAAGAATTGGCAAGAAAATAGAATACAGTTGGATTACATCCAGATTAATAAAAGAAACCATGACAATACAAAATCAGGCAATGCACATTTTAGGAACATACGGACATAACGAAGGAAACAGAAGAGATAAGAAAAGTATGAGAAAGTACAGGAAAATCTTTACAGAAAACATAAAAATAAAAAAAAATTAATAAACTTTTGCAACTTCAATAACATGAAAACACATTTTACAAACACAAGCCAGCACACAAATACGCGTGAGAGAATAGAGGTTCAGGATCAATAATAGACCATATAAAGAAGATGAGAAAACAATGCAAGATATAAAAGACACTAGAGAGAGAGAGAGAGAGAGAGAGAGAGAGAGAGAGAGAGAGAGAGAGAGAGAGAGAGAGAGAGAGAGAGAGAGAGAGAGAGAGAGAGTGAGAGAGATAGAGAGAGAGAGAGAGAGAGAGAGAGAGAGAGAGAGAGAGAGAGAGAGAGAGAGAGAGAGAGAGAGAGAGAGAGAGAGAGAGAGAGAGAGAGAGAGAGAGAGAGAGAGAGAGAGAGAGAGAGAGAGAGAGAGAGAGAGAGAGAGAGAGAGAGAGAGAGAGAGAGAGAGAGAGAGAGAGAGAGAGAGAGAGAGAGAGAGAGAGAGAGAGAGAGAGAGAGAGAGAGAGAGAGAGAGAGAGAGAGAGAGAGAGAGAGAGAGAGAGAGAGAGAGAGAGAGAGAGAGAGAGAGAGAGAGAGAGAGAGAGAGAGAGAGAGAGAGAGAGAGAGAGAGAGAGAGAGAGAGAGAGAGAGAGAGAGAGAGAGAGAGAGAGAGAGAGAGAGAGAGAGAGAGAGAGAGAGAGAGAGAGAGAGAGAGAGAGAGAGAGAGAGAGAGAGAGAGAGAGAGAGAGAGAGAGAGAGAGAGAGAGAGAGAGAGAGAGAGAGAGAGAGAGAGAGAGAGAGAGAGAGAGAGAGAGAGAGAGAGAGAGAGAGAGAGAGAGAGAGAGAGAGAGAGAGAGAGAGAGAGAGAGAGAGAGAGAGAGAGAGAGAGAGAGAGAGAGAGAGAGAGAGAGAGAGAGAGAGAGAGAGAGAGAGAGAGAGAGAGAGAGAGAGAGAGAGAGAGAGAGAGAGAGAGAGAGAGAGAGAGAGAGAGAGAGAGAGAGAGAGAGAGAGAGAGAGAGAGAGAGAGAGAGAGAGAGAGAGAGAGAGAGAGAGAGAGAGAGAGAGAGAGAGAGAGAGAGAGAGAGAGAGAGAGAGAGAGAGAGAGAGAGAGAGAGAGAGAGAGAGAGAGAGAGAGAGAGAGAGAGAGAGAGAGAGAGAGAGAGAGAGAGAGAGAGAGAGAGAGAGAGAGAGAGAGAGAGAGAGAGAGAGAGAGAGAGAGAGAGAGAGAGAGAGAGAGAGAGAGAGAGAGAGAGAGAGAGAGAGAGAGAGAGAGAGAGAGAGAGAGAGAGAGAGAGAGAGAGAGAGAGAGAGAGAGAGAGAGAGAGAGAGAGAGAGAGAGAGAGAGAGAGAGAGAGAGAGAGAGAGAGAGAGAGAGAGAGAGAGAGAGAGAGAGAGAGAGAGAGAGAGAGAGAGAGAGAGAGAGAGAGAGAGAGAGAGAGAGAGAGAGAGAGAGAGAGAGAGAGAGAGAGAGAGAGAGAGAGAGAGAGAGAGAGAGAGAGAGAGAGAGAGAGAGAGAGAGAGAGAGAGAGAGAGAGAGAGAGAGAGAGAGAGAGAGAGAGAGAGAGAGAGAGAGAGAGAGAGAGAGAGAGAGAGAGAGAGAGAGAGAGAGAGAGAGAGAGAGAGAGAGAGAGAGAGAGAGAGAGAGAGAGAGAGAGAGAGAGAGAGAGAGAGAGAGAGAGAGAGAGAGAGAGAGAGAGAGAGAGAGAGAGAGAGAGAGAGAGAGAGAGAGAGAGAGAGAGAGAGAGAGAGAGAGAGAGAGAGAGAGAGAGAGAGAGAGAGAGAGAGAGAGAGAGAGAGAGAGAGAGAGAGAGAGAGAGAGAGAGAGAGAGAGAGAGAGAGAGAGAGAGAGAGAGAGAGAGAGAGAGAGAGAGAGAGAGAGAGAGAGGAGAGAGAGAGAGAGAGAGAGAGGAGAGAGATTGTGTGTGGCAAGCGTGGTGTATGTATATTATATATATATATATATATATATATATATATATATATATATATATATATATATATATAATATTGTGACGGAACACACGTCGTGGACCTGCCTGCGACGTGCCGCACACAATGCAACCTTGAAGTGTCAGGGCGCTTATACCCCACGAGAAAGATTTCTAGCGTGGGCATCACCAGTAACGTGCGACGTCCTCTCCACCGCTCCGTCGCCGGGCCATACCAGTTTATCCTTTTTACAAATTGTTTTACTCTCCCAGGAAACCCTACTTGGTATGTGACGTAGGAAACTCACACACATTTAATGATAGGCGCTATGATTTGCTTGGAAAAACAATTCATTAGTTGAAAGATTCAACAACACAAATTGTACAAAAATACAATGTGCAAGCCTCTGCCTTGCATCGGTGTTTAATTTGCAACAAGCAATTTTTCTTTCCTCAAGTACTTAAACTACCACAATGAATTTTTCTTTCCTAAAGGCAAATCCCCACTAATCTCATCATGATTTTACACATTTTAGTATTCATGAAATAACACTCATCATAAACTTACGCTTCCAGCTGGCGCGGAATAGAAATATATACCTGTTATTTCCTCGAGTCTTATTTTGCACACTATTACTGCAATATTGATCTCTTTAATTTCTATGCTACGCTTTCATTTGTAAATTGAACCACCTAAATTTAAGTACAGCTTATGGGAGACTAGAAATGCCTTCCTGCCCAAATTCAAATTATAAAACAATTTTACAATGGATTCTAAAACAAAATAAAATTTCCTTTGAATCTAATTTAACATTCAGCTTTCTGCCAGTCTTGATAACTTTCACGGGTACTCACTCTCGTCATCAGTGTCTCGACGGCGTGTATATCGGGATTCCACTACTCTTTTGGGCAGCGTGCTCACAGATTCGGAGTCGACGTCGGGACGGGTCGGCCGCGTCTTCGCCTGCGCTTCGGGACGGACGGCTGCTCTCCGCACGACTCGTACTGATGCGTCGGCGTCAGAAGTGACCTCTCAAAGTCCACGGCGTTCCTCTCAGGCAGCTCTCCTCCTCGCGATGACCCAATTCTTGTACTACCTTCTCGGATGTGCACCGAGTCGAGTTTCACTCATGTTCGGATAGTCCGTGATAATTTGTAACTGATTTTCTTCTTCTGCGTAGAAATTCTTTGCAGACGGCTTTCCGGGCGGCGTGCGGTTTGTAACTAGTGGTCTGACAGTTTTTAACATCAGCTTACAGCACACGTTTCCGCAATTTCACAATACTAGCGTTGGAGTTCCCTCACCGCTCGGGCTCGATTTTACTGAATATAATCTTCACTGTTCGAATCAGCTTTCGTGCTGCAATTCAACTGCACAGTTCTCGTGGCGACTAGTTACCTTTGCGAAAAGCAATAGTTTCCTGCCACTCACTAATATTAGAGCACTGACTGCCTAAACTCGTCTCACCTACTTTTATTCTCGCACACACCTCTAACGAAAAACTCGTCCGACTTCCATGAAATTTCAGAAGGGAATGTTCGCATCCGCGAACACCTGGGATGTCCGATTTCAGACACCTCGCGTGACTGATTCCGACCAATAGCAGCCTCGGGTCTTATCGGCCCTTACCTAATTGGCTGATATCATGATCACTGGTTTGAACCTAACCGTCGCTGCGCGTCACCCTCTGACGTCAAATGCGCGCGTTCTTCAAATCTCACGCATCAGCGCAAGTGGCATGCTGCTGAACAGGCCACCGAACGTCTCAGTGACGGTAGCCGGTGGGGCAACGCTTCCAGTGCCCATGTCAAGGGCCGGGAGGACAGCGTTCCGTCTTCGTCCGCTCTTCCACTAGCGGGTGCCGGTTATACAACGGACTGGGACACGTCGGAAGCAGCATGTAAGGCGTGTCGCAAGGAATATGAGCGCTCCGCGAGGAGTGCTATGCAGCACAGTTCCGTGTAACCGCTAAGTGCAATGCAGCCACACTTCCCTGCTGTGAAGCAATTCCTATCCTTGCGGACATCTATGGCTGATCTGAAAAATGGAAAAAGAACATGGTCAGGAAAGACAATAGCCATTCGGCGCGCTTGTTGCGTTGTTTACCGCAATTTTCTTCCCAGTATTGGCGTTAAGCCCATTTTAGTCTAACGTATCTCGCGGGCGTTTGTACGTTGCCGAACTATCCGGCTCGTACAGAGTTAAATTTGCAATTAATTGATTATTTGATTGGTCTACTTTTGAGAAGAAATTTGTAGCTAAGGCTTTAAAATGCTCTCTCAAAAATGGAATATTTGAAACTGAGTGAATTTCTGTATTTTTAATGAAAAGTGGTGCGCAAAGAATTCTCCGAAGGCACGCATTCTGAACTATTTGCAGCGTATTTAAATGCGCCGCGATTCCCCAACTTGGGCAGGCGTAGTCCATAATTAGCATAATCATTACTTTATAAAGAAGCAGACTGTTCGCTGTAGACAATTTGCTCCGCTTATGAAATAAGCTTCGCAGCATGCCTAGGCGTTGCCACGCTTTTTTAGAGATCGCGTCCGCGTGCTCGCGGAAAGTTAAAGCGCGATCGAGCGTAATACCAAGATATTTAGTACTTGCGATATTTAGTACATTCGATACTAGAATTACATAACGCGAGCGGCCACGGCGTAGCGTATTTATATTTACGTGTGAAGAGCACCGCCGTGCTCTTCTCCACGTTAACTTTCACGCGCCAGCGCCGCAGTCACTCCTGGATCTGGAGTAAATGGTGATCCAAGTATTTAACGAGCAAGTCGACTCTTTTCGACGTGGCTATTACAGCCGTGTCGTCTGCATACGTGGCGAGTTCGGTCTGGGGAGAGGTTGGAATATATCAGGCATTATAGTACCGGAGAGAATACTCCCTTGTGGCACTCCCGCTCGAATGCGGCGAGTGGTAGATTTTGCGCTCAGAATCGCCACTTGCGATCTGTTCGTAGGAGTGGATGATGTGGACAATGTAGGTTGGAGAGTTAGCGGAAATTAATTTAGCGAGGAGGCCGTCGTGCCAAACCTTGTCGAAGGCGCTGGCGACGTCTAGGAAAACTCCGCCAGTGAATCGCCGCTCGTTAAAGTTGCGCCGGATTCTATCTACTATGAGCACTAGCTGATGGGTGGTGCTATGGTGCGCCCTAAAACCAAATTGTTCCTGATTAATTAAAGCGTGTTTTTCGGTAAATTTTAAAATTCTCCTAAGGAGAATTTTCTCAAAGAGTTTGCTGAGCGTATTTAGAAGGCTAATAGGCCTATATGACTGCGGCAGCCTCTTATCATTTCCAGGTTTTGGAAAGTTAAGCACGTGTGCATGTTTCCATTGCGCCGAAAATATCTGAAACATGAAAATTGCGATAAACAAGCACATGATGTTGTTAATGACACTACGCGGAGCTTTTTACGACATCGTTTGTGATGCCGTCCGGTCCTGGCGCTTTCCGCTCCGTAGGGCGGCGATGGTTTCCGCTACTTCCGCGGGCGTCCGTGAGCCCGGCTCATCTGCGGGGGCGTAAGGCCGCTGCTACGCTGCAATGCACGCTGGCAGCTCCGCAGGCGGCTGCTCCTCTACAGGCCGGAATTCGCGACTCGAGGCGTCAGCGATAAGCTCCGCTTTGTCCTCAGTCGCCTCCACGTTGTCGCCGTTCGCGTCTGGCAGCGGCGGCACTGGAACAGAAGACCTTGGAGAGCTCGCGTTAGCTGCCATAGCGAGCGATCCTCGGCGACAGCTTTTGAAGTTTCCACTTTGTGTTTCTGAGTCAGTTAAGGCGTCGTCTACACGCCGCCTTAACTGATTCAGACGAAGCTTGTCGGCCGAATGTCGCGTGCGCTGCCACCCCTGCGCGCCCTGTTTTTGCGCTGGATGAGCGCGACTATTCTCGGGGGGAGCTCCTGGGCTCGCTGCTCGTGTGGCCCGGCGAAGGCGGCCGCATTCAAACTATCTGAAATAGATTCCGCGAGCTTTTTTGCACCTTGCTCGATCTGCTGCGTGTCTGAGATGGTTTCCGCTTCCGGGAGGCGCTTCTCCAGTTCCTTCTGAAAATGGGGCCAATTAGTGGTTCTGCGGGCGGGTGGAACTTCAGAGATCGAAAGCGGACCACCGCGCCCCACCTCGGCTATGACTGGGAGGTGATCTGAGGTCAGCTCGCAGGATGTGAAAAGATGGATATTTTTGTCCATGTCGCGAGTGACGGCGATGTCGAGAACAATCAGGCCGTCCCGCGTTGACAGGGAAATGGGTGGGTAGTGAGGGGCCTATCACCTCGTAGCCGTACGCTTCCGCAAAGTTTTCAACTCGCGGCCGCGAGGTGAGATGGTGTGAGAATTCCAAGCCGGGTGCTTCGCGTTGCAATCGCCCGCAAGGAAGGTAGGAACGCGGACGTGAAGTTCTAGCAGGGCGCCGAGATCGCTCCGTACTAGAGAAGCACTGCACGTCGGCGGAAGGTAGGCCGAGATGATGCGCAGCGGACCCGCTTTCGTCTGAACCACAATCGCCGTGGCCTCCAGGGACAGAAAAGAAGGCAAAACAGTTTCGTAATGTGCGATGTCGCGTCTCAATAGAACTGCTGTTCCGCCGCCCGGATTTACGTGCGGAAGCCGTGCTGGTCTGTCGGTCCTGTAACAGATAAAGCCAGGCAAAGAGGAGCGATGCACTGGCTACATGTATCGCCAAGCAACAAGATTGAAATTTTATGCTTCGCGGCGAATGCGGCTTGCTCCGCCTGCTTGTTTCTGCTCGCAATGCTGTGGCAGTTCCAAAATGCGCCCGTCGAGGTGGGTTGGTCCACGTCCTGACCGGGGGATGCAGAGAGGGCTCTCAAGTATTCTTTTCTTTCACCAGACTTTTTTTCTTCTCCCCATATATCATTCTCGTTTCTTTATTACATCCTTTCTCTTTTCTTCTCCCTCTTCTATTTCACTTGCCCCCTCTGTATGCTGAACGCCTACCCATGTGTTTGCCGTGCATGGCGACCTGTGTCGGAGGGAATGTATGTCCTGGCGGTTGAGGGCCTGTCTGTTTCCCAATTACTCTCCTCGTGCTACTTCTTTCTTGGCATCTAGGGATACGTGCCTTACGATTTTGGGGAACATTCCTTGTAGGTCTCAATACACTTGCTTTGGCTACGGACTCTTCTAGACGGGCGGTCGGGAGTAACCCACTCCCGATCAACCGGCTTGGACTAGGTCTTGTACTGAACTCCAGGGTGAGCGGGGGGATCGACGGCGGTGCAGCGCTGTGGTAACCCCCCACTATATCCACGTGGCAACCCTGGCGCTCCGATGGAGTGTCCCCTTGTTGGGCTCCGTGGTGGGTGGGGACCACGGGGATGAATCTGATATCCTCTTAATGGATAAAAAACCTACCCCCCCGCCCTCTTCGATAAGGAAGAGGAGATTTGTTGGTGAATCAGTAAATCTCGAGAGTTTTTTTTGTAACGAGTCAGACAGACCTACTAAGCCCCGCTTTCTTATCATGTCAAGTAAAAGAGAAAATGAAACTATGAAGAGTGTCAGCCCAATCAAACTTGCCAGGGAAATTGAAACTTTTGGCAAATTTCAGTCGGTTGTCCGTCAGAGAAACGGCACAATCCTTTTTGAATGTCGCTCTGCCGAACAGATCAGCAAGATCCTTGACCTCAAAGAAATAGCTGGCCTCCAGGTGCAAGTGTCTGCCCACCCGACCTTAAACCTCTGCAAGGGTGTGGTTAATCATGAAGACTTCTCTACCGAATCGGAAGAAAATTTGTAAGCCTTCTTCGAGCCATATGGTGTGTCAGAGATTTACAGGTTTCAGCGGAGAGTAAATTGGGTACTCACTCCTACCTCAACTCTGATCCTGACCTTCGACCGTCCATCTCTACCAGAGAAGATATCGTGTAGCTTCTACAATCTCCGTGTCAGGCAGTATGTTCCAAACCCTCTGCGCTGTTTTAAATGCCAGAGGTTTGGCCATACGCAACCTCGTTGCATGAGCGCCGCAGTCTGCGTTCGCTGTGGAAGGGAGGCCTGTAGTGACTCTTAACTGCTCCGCAGAGGCAAAGTGCGTAAACTGTAGTGAAAAACATCCCTCAAATTCCAACCAATGCCCCATATTCCTAAGAGAAAGAGATATCCAGAAGATCAGGGTCTCTGAGAAAGTTTCCTTTCCGGAAGCACGAGGCCGTTACCAGACGCGAAACCCCGTGGACATGGCCCGAAGTTTCGCTGACACCGTGGGTCAACATAAGAAAGTCAACTCTGAAACCCAAACGCCTAAAGCCTCCACTTTGCGCGATGTTGCCTGCCAGGTGTCCTTTGACATCGGCGGAGAAGCCAATACCAAATCTCTTGTCCAGCCTGAAACAAAATCGGAAACAAAAACTATAAATATTTCAACAAACACGCAAACACACCCAGAGAAACTGAGGCGGACAGGCCCAATAGCTAGATCTAGGTCGCCTGTCTCAAGGGACCGTGGTGTCCCAATACATGCGACCCTCTCCAGCAGTAGTCAAGATGACTCTACCGGGAATGAGGAACTCCGCATGAACCAAGCCATTACCGTCCAACAAAGAAGGAAAAAGAAACCTGATACATAACCCACCCTTGAACCAAAACCTAAGAACTAGAAACTATGGCTCTCCTCTCATGGAACATAAATGGCTTTCGTACCCGTTTGGACGAATTGAAGTTAATAATGTCTATACATAGACCCGTGGTTGTCTGCCTGCAGGAAACACATCTCCGTTCTGAGCACCCCCTTTCTCTACGCGGCTTTTGTTGCTACAGGAAAGACGTAGACGATGGCCTCCGCGCCCATGGCGGAGTCGCTTCATTGGTTCATGATTCGCTGCTGTCTTACGAGGTACCTCTACAGACCGACTTCCAAGCAGTGTGTGTGCAGGTGCACCTTCCATCCCTCACACTCACTGTTTGCAATATCTACATCCCCCCAGGACTGAGTGTATCTGCTCATGAACATTTGGGTCTGATCAACCAACTGCCCTCTCCGTTTGTGATAGTCGGGGATGTAAATGCCCACAGTCCTCTCTCGGGCTCTTCCCGCACTTGCCCGAGAGGTAGTGTATTAGAGTCGGTTATAGACTCAGCGAACCTAGTTATTCTGAATTCCGGTGAACCAACTCACTTTGCCGTCGCCACAAACTCAAGCACGTGCATCGATCTAGCACTCTGCAGCCCTTCTCTTGCAACCGTTCTGCAATGGTCCATCCTAGATGACCTGTACGGAAGCGACCATTACCCCATTATCGTCCACATTGATGGGATAGCCCGTGGGTTGGCGCGCCCCCTCAATGGTGTGTCGGACGTGCTGACTGGCCGACATTCCAAGCGAGCGTCAGTGTATCGGAGGAGGAGTTTGTCAGTGTGGAGGAAATGGCAGCACATTTTAACAAAGCTGCATTACGAGCTGCGGAAATTGCAATCCCCAAGTCGACTGGTAAATCGCGACACCCTTTCGTCCCGTGGTGGAACTCGGATTGCTCGAGGGCTGTTAGTGCTCGTAAGAAAGCTTTGGCGAGATTAAAACACTATCCAACCGCGGATAACTTAATCGAGTACAAATGGTTCAGAGCAAAGGCGAGGAGAACCATTTTAAAAAGTAAAAATGTATCATGGAGGTCACACGTCTCCTCTTTGAATTGCCAAACGCCACCACGTCTGGTATGGAGGAAGGTGCGTCAAATCAAAGGATATCCTTCCCCAAACTCTGTGCCAGGTCTTCAAAAAAATGGTCAGGTTATCACAGCTCGAGACGCCATTGCAGAGGTACTTGCCACTCATTATGAAAACATGTCGAGTTCGGCAAACTATGCTCCAAACTTCATCCTTCTCAAAGAAAGAATTGAAAACCGCGATTTGGATTTTTCTAGCAGAGCACATGAGGACTTTAATACCCATTTCTCCATGT
Source organism: Teleogryllus oceanicus (assembly GCA_964035755.1). NCBI lineage: Eukaryota > Metazoa > Arthropoda > Insecta > Orthoptera > Gryllidae > Teleogryllus > Teleogryllus oceanicus. The sequence goes on along the minus strand of CAXIVR010000001.1, from coordinate 172,288,103 downwards.
TTGAAATGAGTTCTGCTCTAATGCTTGCAAAAGAACACACCAGGTCCAGACCAAATTCACAACTTAATGTTGCAACATCTTCCCGAAATGGCCATGCAATTTCTTCTCCGACTCTTTAACCGTAATTGGGAAGAGCACACCATTCCTACCTTTTGGCGAGAAGCCATCATCGTCCCAGTCCCAAAGAAGGCAAAGATCGATCACTGCCATCAAGTTATCGACCTATCTCTCTGACTAAGCTGCGTATGCAAAGTTCTGGAACGCATGGTGAATCAGCGTCTGGTCTGGACCTTGGAGTATAAAAATCTGTTGACGCCAATCCAAAGCGGGTTTAGAAGAAACCGTTCAACCTTGACCACCTCGCCTGCGTGGCAACAGCTGTTTGTACATCGTTCGTCTTGAGGCAACATCTTGGCCATATTATTCGACATAGAAAAGGCCTGACACCCACCTGGAGGCATGGCATTCTGCAAACCTTCACTCTTGGGATTTAGGGGAAGCTTCCTCATTCCTTCAAAGCCCTTCGAACAGATCCTTCCGTGTTCGTGTGGGTGATAGGCTTTCTCGTAGTCACCCTCTTGAAAATGGTATCCCCCAAGGATCAGTCCTGAGTGTCCCTCTGTTTGCAATCGCCATCAATGGTATAGCGTCGACCGTGCGAGAACCTGTAAAGGCGCCGTTGTTTGTGGACGACTTTGCCATCTTCTGTTCATCCAGCAGCATCAGTGTGATACAGAGGCAACTCCAAATGGTGCTTAACAAGCTCCAGGAATGGGGCACGTCAACGGGCTTTAATTTCTCTGCTACTAAATGTACCTGTTTGCATTTTTGTAGGATATTCCATTTGCATAGCAACCCAGTTCTTTACTTGGGAGGAAGTCAGCTTCCATTCGCTGAATCTGCTAAGTGCCTGTGGCTTACATTTGACAAGTCCCTGACGTGGCGTGCTCATATCCGTGGATTACAAACCAGATGTGTCTCTCCCCTTAATCTTCTTCGAATGCTGAATGGTACATCATGTGGTACCGACCGCACTACCCTACTGCGGTTATACAGATCACCCATCCGCTCAGTTTTGGATTACGGTAGTGAAGTGTATGGCTCGGCAGCTCCCTCCACTCTGCGACCCATCAATAGTATACACCACGCTGGTATCCGTCTGTCAACTGGTGCGTATCGCACCAGCCGAATTGAGTGCCTTCTAGCCGAGGCCGGTGAGCCCTCCTTAAAAAGAAGGCAGGATATCTTATTAGCATCGTACGATGCTAAAGTATCAGGACTTCCTAATCATCCTTGTCGTCAAATAATTACCCATCCTAAGTATTAAACATCCTATATTCTTCGAACATCGCTGCCTCACCCTCCAGGTATTCGATTGCGAAATCTTTTGCGTGACCTTAATGTTGATCTTCCCACCCCTGTGAAACCCCCAAGTCACCCCATTCCCCCTTGGAAACTCCTCCGTCCGAATATTGATCTCAGACTATCCAAGCTTCCCAAACAAACGACTAGCCCTCTTGTTTACCAGATGCATTTTCAGGACATGAGGATAGCCTATCCAGATCATGTATTCTTATACACAGATGGTTTATCGTGCAACGGTACAGTGGCATGTAGTTTTTACTGGATCAGAGCCAGCAAATCATATCGACTACATTCTCAGTGCAGTATCTTCACTGCTGAAATGTATGCAATTCTGAAGCCCTAAAATACATCGAGTCAGCGAGTTTGCGCCGAGTAGTTCTCTGTTTGATTCTCTCAGCTCACTACAAGCTGTCTCCCGTTCTTTATCAGACTACCTGACGCAATCAGTTCAAAACCTCATCCATCGCCTTTTGTCTCACCACTATGACCTGGTACTAAGTTGGGTCCCAGGCCATGTGGGAATCGTGGGAAACAAGATGGCTGATCGGGCGGCGAAATCGGCGACGGAGAGTACTCGTGTTGACATTCCTTTCGTACCATCGTCTGATGTTAAAGCTTCCTTAAAACGATCCATCTTTAGAGCGTGGCAAACAGAGTGGCACAATACCACCTATAAACTAAGTGCAATAAAGGACTCTGTTAATTCTTGGCGTTCCTCGTCCAGACCTTCTAGGCGCGAGGAAGTTATTTTAACCCTTCTTCGTATCGGACACTGCCACTTTTCTCACAGTTTCCTCCTTCGAGGTGAGTCTCCTCCTTCGTGTGAAAGATGCAGGGCGGATCTTTCTGTGGAACACGTCCTCCTGCAGTGTTTGAAATTTGTTGGCAGTCGACGAAGACATGGTCTGGGCAACTCTTTACGAGAGGTGCTCGGAGATGACGATTCCGCGCTCTCAAAGCTTTTTTGTTTTTTGAGAGAAAGCGAAATATATAATTTTATCTGACACATAAAGGCAATAAATATTTTCTCTGCCCCAGATTGTTTTTAAAATTTGTCTTGTTTACCTGAATTTTGTATGCGTGATGGATGGTTTCCTTTTAGGGTATATATGAGCTTTTAAGTTAGCTGGAAAGTTGCACCAGCAACACTTTTAACAAACTTTAACTGATTTTTTTAGAAATACTTTGACATGGGCGCCAATGACCTTAGTAGTTGAAGCGCCCTTTAAACCCAATCAATCAATCCAAAAGCGAGCGTGAAGCAAACAAACGTGCGGCCGTATTGGCCATCACGGGGCGCCGGGGGCGGGATTGGGACCGGCCGTAGCCCCGACCAACGAGCTGAGCTGATTCGCGTGATCCTCCGAGTGGAGAAGCAGCAGTCGCATGGCTGCCTGTAGAATCAGCTTAAGCCACGCGCTCGGGGGGTGGCCGGAGACGGAGCGGGTTATGACGGATGTGGCGTGCAGCAGATGGACGCCGTTTAGGGCGAGATCTTCTGCCGCCCGGTTGATGAACTGGATGCGGTCGGCGGTTGAGTTGGTCGCCCGTCTCACGTCCTCTCGCTGCGCCACGGTCAGCTGCCGAGTCGTCGACGAGAGTGACGAGGACGGCGACTTGCGGGGGCAGGATGGGGGAGGAGGGTTCGGTGCGGCGGCGTGGGCGTGAGCGTGCGGGAGCGCCTGCTGCTGGGCGTTGGGCTGAGGCGGCGCTGCGTCCCGTGAGGGAGAGCGCGTGGCCGCCGTCTCCGCGCTGGACGCGCTCGAGGGGCGGCGCTGCTGGATCCCTGCCCGGCGGGCCCGATCCTAGTTGCGGCGAACCTCTCGCCGCCTCGTTGCCCCTGAAATAATGGCGCTGATATTCGGGGCAAACCCGATATCGCGCGCCGTGGTGGTGGTCGCCGCGGCAGTTAGCGCAACGCCGGTTCTCCACGCGCGGATTGTCCCCGAGGGGGCAGGCCGCCGTGTCGTGCGCAGCGCCGCACTCCCCACAGCGCGGGTGGCGGGCGCAGTGCCGCTGCACATGACCGAAATCAAGGCAGTTACGGCACTGCACTGGTCCTCGCGGGGGCCGATACCGCTCCACCGCGCCCGCGGAGCTCTCGTAGGCGCAGAATGCCACTCTGCGCCGGCTCGTCGGGCAGCGTTAGGACGACGAGCGCCGGCCGTCCTCGGCGTCCTTGCTTGCGGCTGTTAATCCGTTCCGCCTTCTCCAGCTGAAACGTATAAGGAGCCCGCCCGAGGGCGGCTGTTAGTGTTGCCTCGTCCGTGCTCAGCGGAACGCTGCGGATGACCACCCGCAGCTTCCGCGCGTTGCCGACCGAGTACGTATGGTACTCGATCGTTCGCTCTTGTAATAGGGAGACGGAGGCCGTGTAGTCCTCCATTGTCTGCGTGCGGAGGCGCACGGCTTCGCCAGTCGCTTCGGCAGCGACCGGGTCACCGCACACCCCACGCACCGCTTCCAACAGGGAAAACACGTCCCCGCTGCCGTACACAAGAATGGGGGGAAGGCGCCTTTGCCGGCGGACGAGGGTAAATCCCTCGGCGTCCTCTTCTTCTGCTTCGCCGTCGTCAGGTCCCGGGGGCCGCTGGTCCGGCAGCAGCGTCTGCGTCGTGGCTGGTGTCTGCGACGGCAACGGCGACAGCGTCGGCGTCGGCGTCGGCGTCGGCGTCGGCGTCGGCGTCGGCGTTGCCGTCGGCGGCGCCCGATGTTTCCCGGGGGCCCCCCCCGGTCCTGCGGACCCCGCGAAGTGCCCCCCCGAAGGAGTGGAAAAGGCTCCCGCCGGGCGACTGAGCTGGCGACGACATGATGGCCACGAGGGCCTCGCTACAGCTTCTGCTCTGCTCTAGCCCTTAAAAGGGCTGTTTGTTGGCTACGTCCTAGCCTCGCTACACTTTTGCTCTAAGCCCTTAGAAGGGCTGGTCGTCCCGCGAAGACCGGATCCCCAGGTAGGCACAAGCTCTTCCCCGGCGCATCCGCCCTCCTCGGCGGTCAGGTAGCGAATCCCAATACACCGCGCTCTCTGTGAGCGCTCCGCTGCCGGACTCGGGTTTTTAAACACCGGTGAAGGGGAAAGGGAGGGGCTGCGCCCCTTTACTAGCAGAGCGGTGGAGCGTAACCCCAAGCACGCTTCTGATTGCGGGTTTATCACACTTATTCCTGTCAAGATTAAGGATAAATTTAAGAACAATGGAGGAGAAAAAGAGACCATAGAGGAAAGCTGGAAAAAACATGAAGACAAACAGCCCTTGAGGCAGCTAAAGAGAGCCTAGGAACTAGTTACCAAAAGAACGTAAGGCCGAGAACCTGGAATCAAGAAATAAAAGAACTAATAACAGAAAAGAATAATTCTTACAGAGACTAGAGGATTACACACACCATATATATATATATATATATATATATATATATATATATATATATATATATATATATATATATATATATATCGGGAAAAATATGTATATACAATGTGGTTTTCGCATGGGGAGAAGAGCAATAGATGCAATAGTTACACTCCAACGCATTGTAGAAAAAGCAAAGAACATAGTGGGAAATTCTGAAAGAAGAAACTACCAGAAAAAGTAATAAAAAAATTGCAGAGCCTGTACTAAGATTCCATAATAGTTATTAAAAATGACTGAGGCACAATACACCAAATGATCAACAAAGACAAGGTTGCACTCTGTCACCCCTACTCTTTAACATTTACTTAAATCACATGACAAAAAATGGGAACAAAATTCGAGCAGAAATAAAATTAACAAACAACCAGAAATTAGTGAGTATTATTCGCAGACGATCAAGTTATAACAACAAACTCAAAAGACACACTACAGAAAGTAGCCTTCGAGTGAAGCAAAATAGGCGAAGAATATCAAATGAAAATAACCATCTAGAAAACTAAAATACTTGCCTTCTATGGCAAATAATATCTTAGAGCTAAAACAGTTATAGAAAATTTAATAAGAGAATAAGTTACCACTTTTAAAGTTCTCGTAAATTCAATTGGATTTAACCAGAAGGATATAGAAGAAAAAAATACAAAAATTATAATAGAAACTGGAATAATGAAGAGACATTTTGGACATTTGAGAAACGAAACAATGACGAGAATCCATAATATTACATCAGAACCAATTCTAAAAGAAATGTCCAGAAATGTGGATAACGGGCACAAAAGCATAGAAGTGGCTCAGATAAAATTTCTAAGGTCAGTGTTAGGAAAGAGGTGACGAAATTCGAAAGGAAAGAACTGCATGAAATTTAGCAGAAGAAATCAAAAATTACCGAAGAAAATGGAGAAAACCTGAAAAGAATGGACAAACTATGGCTAGCGCCGATGACATTAAACTATAGACCGAATGGCGAGGTGGATTAGAAGCAGAAGCACAAGAAAACGACACCACCAGGAACACTTCACCACATGGTGGAATATTGCAGTTCTACCCACTAATAAGACAGGATCATCGCTGCTAAACCGAGGGTGTTGATGATGGGCAGGGAACGGATTTATATGGATTAAAAATCTTTGAAATATGTAAATATATATGTAGTTATTTTCATCAAAATATGGAGTTTAATACGGACTTAAAATGATAAAAAATGGATATGGTAAAATAATAGTTTATTATCACTTGATAAACCTTCATCTTTAAATTCTGAAATGTAACTTCTAATTTTACACTGGACACACTACACATTGTGCTTCATGTAGCATTTTACACTAGCTTAATGGAGAGATTAATAGAACTAAACCAACACATAGTATTCTGACTGGATTGTAACTGACAATGAGGAGCTGTATAAGTTGAATTCTGATGTCAAAATCTCTGTGACGTCATGCGATTCCTGGGTGACAGCCTCAGATGGAAGGAGAAGGGATACTGAAACGAGGTGTTTCCCCGGACCATCGAGGGCTCAAGGTCATCTGTCAAACAAATCCAATAATTCATCGCTTCCTCACGCTCCCCCCCCCCTCATTCCCCTGGCAGGACATTCGGACCCCTCAGACAGGGCCTGAGGGCTGGAGAGTGGATTTATTCTTCCCATAAATTAAAACATTAACAGTTTCATAACTTGCTTTCTCATTATCAATTCTCCCTAATTTTCAAAAAACTATAATGCTTAAGGAATCACTGAAAATGTTTTAAGTTCTTTTTGTTGAGATGCATTTTTAATATTTAATGAAATTTCATTGTTAACTTAATATGCTATATGGACTGATTCTATAAGAAATATGGAAAATATACAGACTTTTATTCAAATATGTACCAAATCCCAAAATATGGAAAATAAAAGTAGCATTTTTCAACCCTACACACTGGGAAACTTAAAGATAATGCAAATTAGTATCGATATTAACTTATTTTGTAAATATGTATTTACATAGATATTCGTTCTCTGATGAGATGATGATGATGATGATGATAATAATAATAATAATAATAATAATAATAATAATAATAATAATAATAATAATAATAATAATAACAACGACAACGACAACGACGGCCACGGCAACGGCAACGGCAGCAGCAACGGCAACGGCAACGGCAGCAGCAACGGCAGCAGCAGCAACGGCAGCAGCAACAGCAGCAGCAACAGCAGCAGCAACAGCACAACAGCAACAACAACAGCAGCAACAGCAACAGCAACAACAACAGCAACAACAACAGCAACAACAACAGCAACAACAACAGCAACAACAACAGCAACAACAGCAACAACAACAGCAACAGCAACAGCAACAACAGCAACAAATAATTAGAGACGGTTGGTCGGTGATGGATGGAGACGTATTCAAAAAGACATTTATTCTAGCTACGGTATGTGTGCAAAAAGGCACGTAAATATGAAAAATCACATTTATAAAGGCTTAGAATAAAAATGTAATTATTAATTTTTTACAATAACTAAAATATAGTTTAGCACTTAACATGTTAGGAAACGATCTTTTCTTGGTAATCTCAATACCACATGATCATAAGGTCTGATGCCTACGCATTTGCTTTATTCACCACAAGCTCTCTGTTTTGGGAAAATTGAAAATGGAATTTAATTTTTTTTTTCATCCATCACACTTTTGTAATATCCAGCACTGTGAGCGTTACACAGGAGGCTGTCCTCAGAAGGAGTCCTAGGCCATAATCAAACTAGGATGGGGCTCTTCGTGAGCGAACAAAGTCTATTAGCATCAATGAAAAAAATAAAAAATCTTGATCCTCATCCTAGTTCAATTAGATTTTTAACAATGCCTCTTCCACAGAACGACAAAATACGCCCGCGCCTTCATGTTGTTTGGGATTGCGGATATGTCCAATTTGATCGAGATTGGTGAGAGGAGTACAAAATCAAAATAATAATTTAATTGTCAGAAAAACGCAGACACAAGATAAAATTGATGTTCTTCGTCAATTTGACCAAACTTTGGTCTTTGTGGGTTCGAAACAGATCTTTGTAATTTTTATTAGTCATAAAATTGATCCTTGATTTGTTTGATGGAATAGAGTAAAGTACTTCTTAATTTTTTTTGTTTTTTCTTTTTCATTGAAAGGTCTTAATTTTAGATGGTTCCAAAAATATTTTTTTAATCCTTCCCTTACACTCGGTTTTAACACTAGAAAGTTCTATCATAATCTTATCTATAGTATATGATAGTATATGATATATCAATACTATCAATAGTATATGATAGTATATCAATAGTATATGATTGAACCCTTTTTAGTATTTTTGGACATATTAGCAGTTTGGGGATAATTGTGAGGTAAATTGTGACGATTTTACAGAAATATGAAATGATTTTCTGAAAACCGGTTCCATGTATTCTTTGGACTTTTAGTGGAGATAGAGTATATCCGTTCAATTCTATTACATCTGTGCTGTTTTTTATTAAAACTTTTGAATTAACAAAACATAAATATATGCATTTTTTTGTTGTGGTGCCAGGAACTGATCTTTTCGACAAGCGAGGCTGTCTAATACAGTGAATCCCCTCTATACCGTCCACCTCAATTTGCATTTCAAAGTGGTCTTTTAAGAGTGGTCTCACTTATCAAATCTCCATGCTCAACATTGACGTAAATACATATAAAACTGTGAATTTACTAGTTTAGTAAATAAAAAACTATAAATAATATGCAAATAACATGCAGTTTGCTAAAAAACATAAAACCTAATGTACGTACCATACTCTTATATTATTATTATTATTATTATTATTATTATTATTATTATTATTATTATTATTATTATTATTATTATTATTATTATTATTATTATTATTAATTAGTCTTGAGCATAAAATCTGATGTAGTTGTCTGAATTTCTTCACACGTTCAGCCTCAATAATATCTTCATGTTCTTTTTTAATCTCACCTAACAAATTTATTAACTTGACATTTTTCAATTCATTTGCCAATAACGTATGCTTTCTGATACTGGAGAATGCATGAGGTAATAACAATGGTTCAGCTTGAAATCTAAAATTTTCTCCGTAACTTTCTTCATCGTTGTCCCTCGGGCTAACTTCCGAAACCACACCATCCCAAGTTTCATTGTCAATGAAACAGTCGACCCGCTCGTCGATATTACTATACACGTCAATATCAATACTGCTGACTTCAGCCAAATCCTAGATGACTTCTACACTGCTGTCATGCACAGTTTCTTCAGTCAAATCAGCACATCCAAGCCTGGAGTTTAGAAAACAATTTCTGATTTTTCAGGTAATTCAATCCCAGACGTTTTACCCAGCCTGGAGCATCCGAAACTAGTAGATTTTGCTAATTCATGAATTGTTATGGCATCCTCGATTCTAGCAGCTAATGATCTAATTTTTTTTTCTATACAAGATTTGAACATACAAATTTCTCCCTGATCCAGGGGTTGCAAGCAAGATTTATTTGGCAAAAATAATTTTATTTCTGCATTTGAAAGTTTTTCATTGCAATGACATGGAGCATTACCGACAATCAATAAGATGTTCCAGTTTGCGTGTTGCATATTCCTGTTCAGTTTGTGCAGCCCATGAACGAAAAATTTCGCACGTCATCTATGCTCTTTCTTTTGTTCGCATACCCAACTATTATTACTTTCTCGCGCTTAAGAAGAGAAAGTTATGTAATGCTGCGTGAAAAAACGGCGAATTTTCAGCTGAAAAACTTTTTATTGGGCCCTAGTAACGAAAAAGTGAATAAACCAGTTGCTTAATTTAGAAAACAATCCTATAACACGGGGTGTAGCCAGAATCCGTTTTATGGGTCCTCGATACCGAAAAATCGATTGACGGCAAAACGTCTGTCAGTCTGTGAACAACACTAGTGGCAAAACCGTTCTGCTGATTTTCTCCAAAATTGTTATTCCCGAATCGATCTGACTGATGTCGCGGCCCCTTGAATTTGAAACCGATATTTTAATTTTGGGGGTACTTACATGAAGCCCCTGGGATATTTTCAAAATTTCAAAAAAAATGGCGCCATAGATTTTACTTAAATTTTGTTGTTGGGTAGTCTGAAGAACGTTCAAGAGAATGGCACAGATCTCATGTTGGTTGAAAACTGATTTTTCGAAAATTGAAAAAATTCACAATTTTATTGGCTTCTTCCTACCCCTAAAATATTGAAGATAAAAATTTTTAATAAAATCAGTTCCTTAAAGATAGCTTTTAAAATAAGGCCATGTACAATTTTTCGTAAGTTTGTTTTTTTTCGCGTGATTTTGCGTGAAATATAGGCAATTTTTCAGCTAGGTCGAATTCAGTCGCTGTCTGGAGGAGAATTCTGGCGGCCGGCTGCTCTGATCGGTAGTTTTCCGCGATTTCTCCGATCAACGCCAGGCGAATGCCGGAGCAGTACCCTACCAAACGGGCCACGGACCGCGCGCGATCTGTCCTTCCTCTTCCTTGTCCTATCCTCTCCTCTTACACACACACTTACACTAACATGCACCACACTACCACATATTCCGGGAGACCGGTCGGGAGCTTAGAGCTTGTCCCGGCTGGGGCGGTGCCCGCCCGTGGGAGAGTCCTGGTTAGGGGGAAACCCTACTAGCCGACGGTAGGTCGGCGCCGGATCTCGCCATCCAGCGGGGGAAGATCACCGCCATCTCCCGAGAAAAACATGCACTACACTAACGGGACTAATGACCAAAGCAGTTGACGCGCCCGGAAACACGAAAAATCAATCTATAGGCAATTTTTAATTTTTGTTTAAACTATTTTTTCTCAAAAAACAGCTCTATCGTTTTCGATGAAATTTTGTTGATGGGTAGTCTCAAGGACGTTTAAGAGAGTAGTGTAGGTCTCATGTTGGTTGAAAACTCTAATTTTTTTAAAATTGAAAATATTCAAAAATTTTTCGACGTCTTCTTACAACTACAATTATGAAGATAATTTTTTTTCTTAATAAGATGAGTTTAAAAAAGCCTCTAATAAGGTCATGATGAATTTAACGAAAATATGAGTATTTGTTGAGTAATTTGACGAGAAAATAGTAGACTGCTCCCAATTTACTGCGCTTCTTGAACGTTAAATTAATAGCGATGCTGAGCAGTTGTATGCTACGTAAGTAAGAATTTGTATATTATTTCATATTTCTTCTTTTTTTCGACCTTTTGTTATTAGTTTGAAACGAATCTTTTAGAAATTATTTAAAACCTATTTTAAATTGTGACCTTTAATTGAGTTAAATGTGAAAAGGAATAGATGCTTTCGGTTTGCTTAATAAGATATGGGAATGAAAAGTAACGTATGCAAAAATCGAGTAATTTTGATGTATATAAAAATATTATGTTTAATGATATTTTTCTATCTATTTTCATTTTCTTGCTAGCGGTATCAACAATGTTAATTGCAAAATGTGTATCCTACACGAATTAGTGGCCACTGTTGCTTGTAATCCATTGTTGTAACGCGGTACTGATAACAGAAGGCGATAATGACTGCTGCCTTTGGTGGTACAGGAAAGTCGCTATTTCCTGTCACAGGTCGTATTTTCATTGACTTCATCACTTTCGCCACTAATAATAAAAAGACAATGCTGTGGCGAACACGAAATCTGTCCAACCACTCATTGCTAGCGCTAAAGTGTTCGACTGACTCCAAGGTCGGATTCGATTCAAAGAGTTTTTCTTCTATCATCGGCCCACTTATAGTGAGGCTCTTTGAACGAGCGCGGTTAAACCATTCTAAAAGAACACTGTTTTATATGCTTTCCTAAGGCTGCCAACTTCTCTTCTTAGTCATTGGCGTTTTCTTCCCAATTTTTAAAGTATCGTTCCCGATTGGCAAGAATTGATTGTATCTATTTTTACTAGAATTTGGGCCGGTTTCACCACCTTCGTTTATGTGTTTAACCTCGTTTATCTTGGAGTTTTATCGCGTTTAAAGTTCTCGCGAGTTTCACCACGTGATTTAAACGCGATTACTGGAAGTTAAACTCACGTGGAGTTAAACGCCCGAGATCGGCCGTTTAAGCACAGATAATCGCGATTATCAGCTATCCATTCTCGTTTCGACACATTATGGTCTCGTTGTAGTATAATAAAATGTTTAATGACTGTCAAATGCACAATGCTGAATGACAATGATCTTGAGCAAAACCTGATATTTGGAACATTCGTGGGACTAGATTTGATCGATAGTCGTGGTCATTTTGATGAATGAAGGCCCATGGGTTTGAGGTTATTTAAACGCAGTATTAGTAGGTAGTAGAGGTTCATGTTTCTTGATCGATAGAATATAGTGTTAATTATTTGTTGTCCATATTTCTGAAAATGTATTTCTATCATATAAGTATATCAACATATAGTACAAAAATTCAAAAAGCAATGTTATAAAAACAAGTCAATTTTTTTTACATACATACATTAGAAACAATTACACTAAAATAACAATCAAAGTTTGAAAAAAAACTATTATAAACGGATGATACTTACAACAAATAACAATGGAGCTAACTACAGATGCTGATTGATAACCAGAAGTAATTTATGGCTCTTCTATGATGGTATCTCACAACACCCAAACCATGTCTAGAATTAGCAGTGTTCAAAAGAAAAGGAAATTGACCAACCATGTACTAGTTGAAACAAAATATACTTTTGGTAACAGTCTATTCCAAAGGTGTATAAACAATGCTCAGTTCTGGTTAGCAAAAAAATGAATCTATAGTGGTGATTATTGAAGAGAATGTTAGCCAACTCATTGCTTGTATCACTCATAAATGTTGTTACTATGTTCATCTAGACATATATCAGAGCAGTAAATATGAAAAGCATAAATACAAGTATAAAATAATTAAACATAAACAAAGAAAACTGAGAAAATATATAAGAACATTAATAAAATGTACATATACAAAAATAGTACATACAAATCATGTATATATACAAATGGCAATATACACAACCCAGGAATATTGGATTCTTGAGTGAAAAGATAATATAAAGTATAAACTAATACAACAGTTGTTACTAATCATGTACTTAAAAAAAAACCCAAACCATTTCAAGTTGTGTTGGCAATATCAATTTTGTTACAATGCCTTGAAATAAAAATATTGATGAGTGTAACAAGAAATAAGGTGGCTAACATTGCATGTAGTAACTATAATCATAGCTTCAATTTTAATTTTTTGTTAACCGTGTCTGAACATTGTTTTATCTTTCATTGTAATTGGAGGTTTCACCTTTACAATTGTCTTTGTTAGCAGAAATATGTTACATAGTACATGCTTGGCTAGCTTTCTTTTCTTTTCAACATTCGGCTAATCGTAAATATGGTGAAGTTTGAAGGGATGTCATGACAATAGGCCACACACTAAATCTGCTTACCAATCAACATGTGTATTTACACCTCCATTGTATGTTGTTGTGTGGTAAGTATTCTCAATTTATTTTTTAAATTCAGACTGTTAATTTTGAGTCACTTGAAATGTATAGTATATGTAAGTCAAATTATGTTTATGTATGTTTTGAATGCTTTCTGGTCTTATGAATCTACTATATCCCTCAAATAAGCTTTCAAAAACAACTGGAAACAAATAATTCAAACTTGCCAAAGTCCCATAAAGAAGCTGCTTTCATTATTAGATTTATGATCAAGAACTGTTTTTAAAAACATTGTTTCTCTAATGGGAGAAATGTTGACTGAGAAGAAGCAGCTAGAATTCCTCTTCTTTTTTTTTTTTTCTCCTTCAAAATAATACTTAACTAATTTCTTTGTACTTATCACAAACCCCTCTATTAATCTTTATGATCAAGTTGCTTTGTCAGGAATTCAATCAAACCATTCTAAATTATCTCATAAATTTTTAATTGAAAACGTTCCACAACCTACTTGTACCATCTGCAATAGAATTCTATCAATTGAGCACATCCTCCTGGAATGCCCCGTACACATCGAAGACAGAAAAAAATGTCTAGGAAATGAAAATTTCAATGAAATTTTATCATCGTCAAGTTTCCAAGAAAAAGTGTTACAATTTTGTAAAACTATTGTTATTTTCTCAGAATTGTAATTGTATTACTGTACTAGTCGCTCATGACCTATGCAGTTTATGCAACTTAAAATAAAAATAATTTTAAACAAATATTTGTTTCACAAAAAACATTTTATAGGAGTTCATAGGGGACATAAATAGAATATTTCACTTGTTGGAAATAAAAATTGGAAATTATTATTTTTAGTTCAAATATTAATATTAATTTATATTTATATTATTATGTTAATATTAATGTTTATATTAGCAAATGCTGTATTTTTCTTTTATACATTACAAATATAACTTAACAAAAAGTAATTCATTTGTTATTACATTACAATATTTTATTTCTGCAACTTAGCAGCTGAGAGGACCATGGAGGTTAAAATATATCGTTACTAACACGAAACATGTTGAACACCCATGTTCATTAACACCTATATTCATCCATGCACGAAGTCTGTATGAACTTCATGGTTTCTAACCTCTTTGCTCAGAATATTATACAATTTCGCGCTTGCAAAGAGTATCGACAGAAAATTTTAGGCCCACAATGCTCCGCGGCCAGTACCAACCTCAGGGTTTTAGCATGAAAACTCGTTTAACTTAATGAGTTTATAATTCAGCGGTGAAACAGATGCACATATAAACGCATTATATTGCGAGTTTAATTTTAATCGCGTTTACTTTAAAACGATTAACGAGATAGTTGAAGAGTTTGGAAACCGGCCCTTAAACCGCTTAGTTAACTCTGGCTGCGACGTTCCCTTTCACTTTCCCTTAACGGCGAATAAGCGAGACGCGAGAGAAAGGATTGTTTCCTTTTGCGATTGATATTTGCCTTTTACAGATAATTCATTGCATCCTGAGATGAAATGAAAATTGTAGCCGAAACATATCCCTTTTGCATTCCCTACACATGCGGCAACATTACACAACGAAAGCACATTCAGCTGGAGACTATGGATTGTAGTAGCTGTAGATTGATTCAGTTATAGCTGTAGATCGTGTTGCAAACTAAAGGAGAAATCGTCGAAGCTGCCTCCAATGCCACTTTAAGAATAGCACTCCCAAAGGGACAAATGACAGCGACGATCTACCGCGTGAGAAACCGCGTAGATCATCGCCGGTTGGCAGCAAGGCCGCAAGTTGCAGCTAGCAGAAAACTACATAAGGCACTAAAAAACATTTCTCGAAACTTAGATAAAAATGGTCGCCTTAAAGAGGAAAAAGTGTTATGTTTTAGAGGAATTCGGTCAGGTCGTTTGTCAGGTAGAGGGGGTGGTAGGGATAAAGAGGATTTCAAAGCATTGGTCTTACGAGAAAAAACATTGCGTCCTGAAAAAAGTGGTAGGGAGGAGGGGTTTCACTGTATTTACGGACATTAAACTGGAAAACCTACGCAATCGAGGTAAAATGCCATCGGGGACAAACATTTTTGGTGGCTGCGAAAACTACAGATGTATGTGATGGGTCAGTGAGGCGATTTTACCCATTCTGTGGTCGTGTCGGAATCTTACATTATTTCTGTTACCTAATAGAGTATGTGCTCTTGTACTCCAGTATTTTCTGCTTAATTGCGTTCCCTTCGTAATGGCTGTGTGAATGTAACCTCTGAGTTTATTGACATCACTTACCATTGAACTTATGTGATAACATAGTTATGAATATTTTTAAATTAATCCTCTTCAGTTAGGCAATTTGTATCATTTTGACCATTATTATCGGCAATGCAGAGGTTTCCTTTAATATGTACTTCATGGTGGCTATCTGAGAACTGTGTAGTGCGCAGAATTTCTGTTTGGGAAAGAAAGACTTTGCTATTGCCATTTAATTTTCATGTCGAGGACCCGTGCTTAACTGCTCGAGTACCATGTGTCCAATGTAACTCCTATAGAACATCTGTTGATAAACTAAACCAACTGAAATGCTTTTCAGATATTTTTGGGACATTTTTCAGAATCAGGAATGAGTTACATTTTATCATTGGCAGATCTTTAAGTTTATTAAGCAAGCTTTTTTTTTCCGCTTCCCTGATGACACTTCAGAGTATGACAGAGTAGTAATGTCTAATTTTTGAGTAAGATGCCAGAAATCTACAAACTTCATCGTGCCTCATTGTTTAGCAACCAGTCTTAATGAAGCACTTGTTTTAATACGCTACACTACATATTTGACAATATCCAAAAATGAGAAACCTAGTGGATGCAGTTTGGGAAAAAACGTTTCCTTGTTGAATTCAATGGAGAGAGGAAGTTAAGTCTCAAGGGAGCGCGCTACGTAGCAATTTCGTGGGAAGGTGGGGCTTCCGGGCCAGTCGAGGCTTCAGAAGGCTGAGGCGCAATTGATTTTAAACTTAAGCCTTAATTCTTGAATAGATATAGATGGCTCTACGCATTAAAGTGTTGAGCTTAGTAAGTATTGTAGTTTACTGTGTTTATTTTTACCATTGTCTTCAATAATCTTTTAAATTTTTTGTAGGTGGATTCAAGCTTCAAACCCTGAAAACATAATGAGAGAAAAACTACATGACGTCGAAGAAAACTGCAGTGGTGAACTTATGAAGATGGTTTCATCGAAAGTTAGCAGCCAGGAGTGGAAATTCACCCTCAGAACATGTCGTCTTTTTAGAGCAGTTGCTCTGTTACAAGATACTCACCGAAATCATTTTTTTCTGAAGTAAGTTGAAATGGTAGTAAGTGGAAAAAGTGGTCTTTGAAGTAAATGTTAATTGTGGTGAACAAATTTACCAAATAGTGATGTTACTCGTGTGGTCAAACCAAAAAATTGTTAAATAATGTCTGATATGAATTTCTTGCCCTCTGAGTTGGGAGAGAGGGCACCGTTATCTATTTGGGAGCTTCAATTTTTGATACTGAAGATCCTGAGTGGATAACGGTGTCCCCTCTCCTAACTCACCAGGACCAAATTGAAATTGGAAATTAGCCAACTATTTGTTTCGTGCTTATATACTATGATTACTTTTCCTCCCTATACTATAGTAAAGGAAGGAAAAGTATTGGAATCGACCCAACAACACAATCTCGAATTTTCGGTGTCAATGTCAGTAAGTTTGAATTGAAACATGAGAAATATTAGTGCTGTGATAATGATGGTCAAGATCAGTCCAGGTTCCGAGGAGATACACACAGTTGCGTACCCCAAAATTGAGATATCTGAATGGATGTGCCTCACATAATTTTTTCAGATTAGAAGCCTTTGATCTTGTTAACTTGGTAAACCTGACAGGAGTAATATCTAGTTTTGCCATTCCGTGATCATTAAAATATTTTCATTTGGTACTTTACCTGAAGTCCCTAATGACACTTTTTAAAATTGCCTGAAAAAAGACTGCAATGTTTTTTCATTAAATTGTTTGCTTGTGTGAAGAAGTACTTTATGTAAAATATGGCATAGTTCCAATTTTAAAATTAACAAATATTATTCAATCCTGCTCTACACCTTCATTATGAAAGCATAATTCTTTATATCAGTTTCAAAAGGGAATGGAAATATTTCAAATGATGTATCACATTTCGCTAATCCTGAGAAACTGCTATCAAATGCAGTTTGTTTATTTTTCTAGAAATTCTTACATTGTCTGTTGGAAATTTTTGGAAATGTTGAGAATTATTATATCTAAGATGGCACTCAAATAATAATTTCCTATTAATGCTGTGATGAAATCACTAGCATAGATTATTAAATAATCACGCCTTTGTAAGTTCTTATTTCGCTGATTAAGTTTTTCTGTTACATACACTGAAACATAGGACTAACAGCCAACCATCATCACTTCATTCTGATGCGTTGATTTTATCTACTGGAATTGCGTCACAAAATTTATTAAGTTTGTTGGTAATTTAGATAGGTTAGACAATCAAAGAGCTCTCTTTTTACTTGTAGTGGTAGGAGTAGCACTGGGGGAGAGACTATTTTGTTAGCAATGCAGAAAAATCAATCTACAGTTTGTTTACCAATGCAAATTAATTTCCTATAACTCGGCAACAAAAATGTCTAGTTGTTCAAAAGTTGCTAACCTTGCGCTTTTTAAAAATTTTATTATTATTTATTTTGTTTGTTTTACTTTTTAAACTTTTATTCATCTTTCAACAATTTATAGTTAAAATGTTGGAAAGGGATTCTGGGACTCAAGACAGCATGCGCAGATGATCTTCTCACTCATACATCACATATTTTGTACTGTTTTTTGACTAAATAAATAGATCCACTGAGGGCTGGAGAAGATTTCCAGGGGAAACGGGACATTGCGGGATTTCATAGGGATAGGCAGTTTAACATTAAGCTTTTCCAAAAGAGGGTAGAAAGGAATATCCAGGGGATGGGGTCTAACTATATATATTTGTGAAAACTTCGGTTAAGGATTGCTTGGAGGAAAGGAGGGTCTATAGCTGACAATTTAACACCAAATAGGCATTTCAAAATATCTCGGGGCACACTGGCGAAAAGCACTGAAAAGCTGACAGGAAAAAATCAAATAAAATGCCAGTTGCAAATAAAACATTTTATCTAGGGGTTTTGGGGGTAGCTAAATCCGAATCTGAAATCATATTTGCAATTAAAAAAAACTGAAATAAAGTTATTCAAAAATGCTTAATGTATAAATAATTTGACCAATATATTCTACAAAATATTATTTGTCTGACGAGTAATCTCATTCGGATGACAATAATAGTCAACAATTGATTGATGAACACGTAAATTATAAGTTCTGTTATAGTTTGGAATATTGACTTGTCACACTATTTTCCTTCAATAGATAGATAGATACAAGAAGACATTAATATCGGTTAAACTATAGTTGAATAATTATTTTCTTCTCGTTTCCAATGAAATAATGTTTTGAAGTTAGAATTATAAAGCTTGCCTAAAGAAGGAGTGCACTTATTTGTCCTCTGAAAAATATTCATCACCAGATGTGATATTTGGACAGATCATGAAGAGAGCGTCGGGAGAGTTGATTTATTTTTCTTTGAGGGAGCTTTCGTAGACTAGTCATCAGAGGATCAGACGACTCAAAAAGACAATGCAAAATATCTTCCAATTTTTTCTCTTGAGTATTTCCTCGAATATCCTGTTTCATAAACTTTAAAATCTTTTTTTCTTGCCTTTTCCTGTTCCTCGGGGTATTGACCGATTGACAAAAAGGAGAAACTATTATTTGAGGCCGTGAATTAAGTTTGTGGAGCGTTCTTGGTATATAATACCAAGAGTAATTTTCCATATACAACTTTCCATTCTTAATACAATAGTTCTGAAATTAGAAATAATGATGTACCCACTAGACCTGAAGAATACTATGAAAATGCTGTATTAGACACTAGTCTATATCAGTTATTGAAGCAGATACTATCGGGGTCTGAAAAAAACCCTAGCGGTGTTGCTAACATCGGTTTTTTCCAAAATCAGGTTTTGGTCGATTAACAAACAGATCAAGTTTAACTTTAAATTCTCTCTGAATTCTTTCTTTTCTGTCGCATACAAGCCTTCTTTCGTCATTTTTAGTAGACTATTTTTTTAGGTCACGTTTGTAAGAAAGATGCAACTAGTATTAATAAAAGGCGAATCCAGATATTGAAGATGATATATCCGTAAATATATATATATATATATATCATCGACGGAATGTCTCTTCACCTCTATCAACAACGGAATTACTGTGGTCATTACTGGAAAAACTGTGGCAATAAGTATATGTTGATTATATGTCAACCCAATGTTTAAATGTTGGATGTCCTGCTCACCACATACCATTTTTCACCTCTTGGGGTTGCCTTCAGATATTCATCTTTTGTTTTTGAGAGACTGATCCAAATGCAACGTGAATCAAAATTCCCACTTCTTTGGCCGTAAACATAATACAGTAAGCACTCATTACACGAATTCCAAGGGACCGAAATTATCAGAGTTCGTGTTATAAAAATTCGTGTTCCGATCATTATAAATGTCTGTATTACTGTAATCCCTTGCCGGGACCAAAGTTTTGTTTGTGTTACAGTGAAATTCGTGTTAAGCGAGTTCGTGCTAACGAGGGTTTACTGTATAATTTCGTGCAACATGTCCTTTCACTCGACGCCACACCCTTTCATTTGGGTTACGTTCACAATGATTGGGAGTCTATCTACTAATATTTGCCCCATATTCCTGTGCAAACCCTCAAGATTATTACCGAATTGCCCGTGCGCAGAATTTACATTGCGCAATTCTCTTTTGTGAGAGTCTTCTGCAAATGCAATGTTTTGCGATGCCAGCCGTTTCTTAATGTCTTCCCTAAGGGAGGAGCTTGGAATAGCTTCCTTTTTCTGCATTGATTAGACGCATTGTCCATAACAATGACGGTTCCTGGTTCAATGTTACGTAATAGTTGTTCTTTGAACCACTGTTCAAGTCCCTTTCATGGTAGTCACAAAATTTTTCTTCGCTAAAAAAAGGGAAAGAAGAAATTTTTCTTTCACCCCTTCCTCTATAAACCCTATCTAGCCATTGGCGTAGCAATACATAGTGTCCCCCGAGTTGTAGGGTCCTCAAGACCAGTGGATAATTCAACCAAAACATTCTCCCATGCTTCTTTGGTTTGGTACTTCCAAAATTTCGATACGCTATGACCAAACTCATCTAACTATTCCAGGTTCCTTTTTCTATTTCTAAACTGTTGCATTTTTCGTAGAAATGTATGACGCCACAATATTGTATCATTTCTTTCATCATTAAAGACTTATTTCCCCGCTTTTCAAATTCTTTTTTAAAAGTGATAAAATGTAGAACATTTGAAATGTGGTAAATTTTTATCGTCATTAACATCTTTCATTACATATTCCATTGTTGCAGGAACATTTTAAATAGAAACGCATGGAATTTACAACATATCGTGTTTCCATTCCTTTTTAAAGAAAGAACGTTTGCTGCTGCCCTTTACTGTGCAAGATTCATTCACAACGAAATATTATATGTGTTTTAGATGTTTTTGTTTTAAGTACTCCAATACTTTTAAAATAGTTTTTCTTTCACCATTTTTCATTATTTTGCTCTTTTCCTGTTAACCATTTTGATCGCTTAATATTAACGCACTATTCGATTGTTCACTGACTAAATTACGTACGTACTTTTCTATACCACATCCAGCACCACACTGCACATTCACCACCATTCACGCCCTCTAGCAAAAACCGTCTAACTGAACCATCCAACAAGATGAAATTAACGAAATGACTTCACGCGATAATTCGAGTATTGTTTTGGATTCTCCCTTCTCCTGATGACGTCAAATAAAACACTTCTTTTAGCCCTACAGGTAGCAACATTCCGCGTCTGTCTGGGCCTTTGTCACGTGTTCCCGTTGAAGTCTCAATGGGCGCTTCACGCTGCGTGCGGCTCGATTTAAAAAACACAGCAGAAAATAATATCATTTTCCCGAAACCTTCGTCGCAGGAAGTTTTTAACTGGACATCAAGGCCGAACATGTATTAGAAACCATATATTCTAATACACAAATTAAAAATCCACCAATTTTCGTTGATAATTCATTTTATTAAGAAGATACATTTCAATATATTTATAAAATGAACCATACCTGTCACCAGCTATGGTAAGTGAGGTATCGTTTAGTTATGTTTCAAATTAATTCCACCAATTTTTGGATATGTTTTAACAGTTTGAATGAAAGATGTTTAAAAATTCAGTTCTTCAGGTGTCCATTGTTTTCATTATTTTTAGCAACTGAATGACACATTTCTTTTATTGATTTGCTACCGCGTTTCTTGTAATTTTCTCTTTGGGATTATGATTCTTCTACTTCAAAAATCAATTTGATTCAACAGCGCATGAGTTTCTTCCATATGAATAACTTCGTTCATAAGAGCCGTCTTTCCCCGTTTCTCCCGTCTCTCACCGTTTCCCCCGTCTCTCTCCATTTGACCCGTCTCTCTCCGCTTGTCCTCGCCTCTCCGCTTGCCTGCCTCTCTCCGCTTGCCCGCCTCTCTCCGCTTGCCCCGCTCTCTCCGCTTGCCCTCGCTCTCTCCGCTTGCCCCGCCTCTCTCCGCTTGCCCCGCCTCTCTCCGCTTGCCCCGCCTCTCTCCGCTTGCCCCGTCTCTCTCCGCTTGCCCCGTCTCTCTCCGCTTGCCCCATCTCTCTCTCTTTCCATCTCTCTCTCTCTCTTTCCATCTCTCTCTCTCTCTCTCTTTCCATCTCTCTCTCTTGATACACATTTGATATACATTTAAAATCTGGCATCTTGATATGCATTTAAAATCTGGCAAAAGAAAGCGAAACAAGACCTGACTGTTCACACGTCCAAAGGAGCTATTTACATGTCTTTCAGGCATACCGTTTGTTATACTTCCTGAATGTTCTGATATTGCTGCTGGTAAAGGTGAATATTTACTTCAATTATTTCTCCTGTGAAGTAAGGTTTATTATATTATATTTGCACAAATATGTATCTTTTCATTCCAAGCATGCTTCTCCTGAATTTTATCAAGAGAGGTTTATACAGGAAATGAAATATTTTTTATTTTAATTGCATATTAAAGTGCATATTTAGGAATTTTTAGCTCATAAATGCATATTTTTAAAAGCATATTTCAAGATTTTTAGGCCATAAAAATCCTCTCTTTGCTAATAACCTTTTTGGGAAAATAGATACAGAAGGGAATTATGTTTTTAGCAAATTTACGAACACCAGCCTCTTTATTCAGTGCCAAGTGCTTGAGAAATAAGTTTTTTTTTTTTTTAGTATTTCCTGTAAAAGTATGTTATAAAGACTTCACAAAGTTTTACAAGTAAGCCATTTGTGAACGTATTATATTGAATTATTTCATAGAAACATTTTGCAGGTCATTATGAACTCTTGCTATTTAAATTTAATGCGTATATGCTAAATTTTCATGATTTTTTGCTTTTATGCACAAATTTATCTTAACACATATCTAATTGTTTATTGATTTTTTCATATCAGTTTCAATTATTCTTTCATCATGACACCAAAATTATTCTTCTTTCCATTTATTGTAATCCCTTTGATTTAAATTTCCTTCAAAGTATTATGTGATGAATGAAAGCAAGATGTATAAAATATTCTATGTAACTGTTCAAAACTGAATTCTGTTAATGGCAATGGGAAGTAGTGAGGATTTGATATAAAGGAAGAATTCTTCTATAAAATTGGAGGAAACAGAAATTCAGTGACATAATTTTAATAAATATAAAGTATTTATAAAACAGAGTAAAATATTTAACTTCCAGTAGATGTTTTAAATTACTGTTTTGCATTTTACACAACATTACTGATTTGTTATTTTAATTTATTTTCCTCAGGAGGATATCAAGTCATGATATGGAAGGAAAAACCTTATTTGTATGGGAACCTACTAATGCTAATGAGACTCAAGAATGGGATGCAACAAATTTTCCTCTGCTTCTTGGCGCCTGTGCTCCTGAACAGTGTGATTCATTAAGTGTTATGGAACATACAGTTGAAGTTTCTTTTACTACAGACATTTATGGAACATTCAGGCAGTCTGTAGTATTCGATTTTGGTAGTGAGCCTGTTTTAGTTCATCATTTGTGTGTTGATGTAGTGCCAGTGACAGATGTTGATCGTATCAAAGAGTTACATAAAGAATATGTGCTATCTGGCTCAGAAAGATGGGACAAACTTAACACTCACATTGTAAAATATACATCAAGCTACTCTCCGGTTGTATCTTTATTGAACTATGTAAATGAGGAGCGTGAACTGGACTTACTGAATGCATATCCTACTCCACAAGCTGACACATTCACCTTGACTCAATCCACTGTTGTTGAGAAAAAGTTGACACGTAACAATTATAGGGCTCGGATGCATGAATTGCTTTATGTGGAAGAATTGGCCCAATATGATCAGGTGTGTACAACTCTCTTATGAATGTTGAAAATTGGAAATTTTAACTCAAAATTATAGTAATGCATGGCTTTTGTGTTATTATGTATGATGTTAGTTAGAATAGTTATTTTTTATGAAATGATTGCTTTTGCACGATTGAGATAGAGGCTAAAAAGGAATAAATTTGTGGAAGTAACAATCATTTCACTCACATAACATTAACAATTTTTCTACAATCGTATAAAAATTCTACAAAGCCATGAAGACCAGTTTTAACTTATCATGAATTGTAATAAGCACATTGCTCATCCATTGTTGAATGGAGATGAACGGAAGTAATGAGTAATTGTGTGCACAAAGGCAAGTAGTGAAGTAGTTTAGCATGATGTCATGTTTTTCAGATGTCTTAATAGACGACTAATTATGATTGTTGAAAAAGTAAATTTTGTCTTATGTGGTATGTGTGTCATTGTTTTAAAACGTTCAAATAATTACTGAGGGAATACTATTATCCATTTGAGAATTTCTCCTGAGTTCTTCCAACATTGTTCACTTTCCATCAAGATGTTTCTGCTTGATTTTTTTTTTTATATATACGCTCTAAGGGGTGATCTTAAGATCTTAACACATCAATTATATATTTGTAGTTGTTGTTGTCAATTATATAATTGAGAAAAAATATTTGTACAAATAGCCTCAGATGAATGACTTAGCCAGAGAATGACTTAGCGATCTTGGCTAAATCGACATGTAGCAGTCTTGAATCAAAAATCTTATTTCATGTTTCATGTAAGATGTCTCCATCTACTGAAGAAATAAAATTTGCAAATTAATGCAAAAGGGTGCGAATATAAGTTGACCACACAAGGGGCACTAGAGGGTTAACAAATACGTTCTTAGTGAATACTGCAATAACACGGTATGGTGTTTCAACTGTTCTGTACATACCAAGAGTATCAAAAAAGTTTCTGTTCCGTAACTTGAATTGCATAAACATATCGTTCAACAGAACGAGGTCTCTTCCATGGATCCTTGCTGTAGCTTGACATCAGCTTTGTCCTAAGCGGTGACGCACTGATCATGCGAATTCAATCGGTAAGCGCAGTATGGCAATAGGCGGAATAATCAAATATTTGCATTTTGCAGCCAAAAGGGAAGATGTTTCATTGTTTTTACTTTCTTCTATACATACGGAGTAATATACGTAGTACAGAGAAAGTTATGTGATGTTGCGGAAAATCGATTTCGAGATTTCAACGGAAATAAACGTTTAGGTATCCCCCGATACGATTTTTTTTCTTCAAAACACCCGTCTGTCTGTGTCTGTCCATCTATCTGTCCGTCTGTCCATCTATCTGTCCGTCTGTCTGTCTGTCTGTTCGTCTCGTCGTTCGTCTCGTCTGCGTCGTCTGTCTGTTCGTCTCCGTCTGTCCGTCTCGTCTGTCGTCGTCTGTCCGTCCGTCTGCCGTCGTCTGTCGTCGTCTGTCGTCTGTCTGTCCGTCGTCTGTCCGTCTGTCTGTCTCGTCTGTCCGTCTGTCTCGTCTCGTCTCGTCTGTCCGTCTCGTCTGTCTGTCTCCGTCTGTCTCGTCTCGTTCGTTCTGCCGTCTGTCGTCGTCGTCGTCTGTCGTCCGTCTGTCTGTCTGTCCGTCTGTCTGTCTCGTCTCGTCTGCGTCGTCTGTCGTTCGTCTGTCGTTCGTCTGCTCGTGTCGTCTGTCCGTCTCGTCTGTCGTCTCGTCTGTCCGTCTGTCTGTCGTCTCGTCCCGTCTGTCCGTCTCGTCTGTCCGTCGTCTGTCCGTCGTCTGTCTCGCCGTCTGTCCGTCGTCTGTCGTCTGTCTCGTCCGTCTCGTTCGTCTGTCTGTCTCGTCTGTCCGTTCGTCCGTCTGTTCGTCCGTCTGTCGTCCGTCTGTCTGTCCGTTCTGTCTGTCCGTCGTCTGTCCGTTCGTCCGTCTGTCCGTCTGTCTCGTCGTCTCTGTCTGCTCGTTCGTCTGTCCGTCGTCTGTCTCTCGTTCGTCTGTCCGTCTGTCTGCTCCGTCTGTCGTTCTGTCTGTCTGTCCGTCTGTCTCTGTCTGTCCGTCTGTCCGTCTCCCGTCTGTCTGCCTGTCTGTCCGTCCGTCTGTCGTTCGTCTCGTCGTCGTCCGTCCGTCTGTCCGTCCGTCTGTCCGTCCGTCTGTCTGTCCGTTCGTCTGTCCGTCCGTCTGTCTGTCCGTCCGTCTGTCTGTCCGTCCGTCTGTCTCTGTCTGTCCGTCTGTCTCTGTCTGTCCGTCCGTCTCTGTCTGTCCGTCCGTCCGTCCGTCCGTCCGTCCGTCCGTCCGTGATCACTAGCGTCTAAAACAATTCGTAGGATTTTCCCCTCAAAATGTATATTCCCCGGTCGATCTTACTCGACTCGAAGCTGTCCAATTTTGAATAATATTCTTTAAAATTTGGGGGTACTTTACGCTCAAAATTATCTTACTTTGCATCTACAGACCTCCAACAAAGCAAGCTTTAGATTATTTCAATTTCGTAGAAAATCTAGAGATAACTCTGAACAAAATTAGTAATCTATCTTTTAAATCCATTGTTGTATGTGGAGATTTCAATATTGATTTTCTGAGCGAATCCCACGAAAAAGAGGAGTTTCTCAATTTAATTCATTCTTTTAATTTAGATATTACAGTGAACGTACCTACACGGAATACTTTTAAATCACAAACAGCAATAGATCAAATTATAATTAACAAAACCACAACTAGATATGAAATAATAACGAATAATCTAGGTTACAGTGACCATGATGCACAAATTCTTACAATTACTAGTAACATGAATACTGACACAATAAATAAAACACGCATGTGCAGAGCATTTACTACAGTTAACATAAAGTTATTTACGGACTACTTGCTGAAAGAATCATGGGAGGCAGTTTATAACGCTATTGACACGAATGAAAAATATAATTTATTTTTCTCAAAGCTTTCATTTCTCTTTAACGCATGCTTTCCTATTAAAAGAGAAAATTAAACATTTCACGAAAAGTAATACTTGGATCACAAAAGGAATTAGAATATCGTGTAAAATAAACGTACTTCTATTTTATTTCTAAACGTCATGACGTATCTCAAGATTTCTTATATACTTCAAAAATACAAAACATTGTTACGAAAAGTCATAAGACAGGCTAAAATCATGAAAACGATCAGGATATTTTGAACTCAAGTAATAAAACTAAAGCAATGTGGAATATAATAAATAATACTACCAAGTCAACTAGAAAACCTGTAGATAATGTTTTTTTAAAATATAACTATGTAAATGTGAACGATCCGGCAACAGTGGCTAATCTCTTTAACCAATACTTTTCGAGAATTGCTGCCGATCTCACTAAGGGTCTTCAGGCACAAAATTCAAAATAGACAGTTCACTCAAAATTTTAGACACAATGTTCGTTTCGAAACTTCTTCCTATGAAATTCTTAAAATAATCGTAAACTAAAAATAAATATTCGTCCGGCTTAGATGAATTCCGATTCTTTGTTAAAGACTTGTGCGTATGCCATTATACATCCGTTAACTCACATATTTAATGCATCTTTATGCACTGGAACGTTTCAGATATTTTCAAAACAGCTAAATTAAGCCGCTTTTCAAAAAGGCAACAAAATGAAATTCAAAATTATCGGCCCATTTCTCTTCTATCAGTTTTTTCAAAAGTATTAGAGAGACTTTTTTACGTACGAATGGAAACCTTTCTCACTAAACACGACGCGCTTTCAGATTGCCAACATGGATTTAGAAAATCAAAATCAACGGAAACAGCTATATTTTCTTTTCTTAAGATGTCGCCTCATCATTAGATCAAAACGAGGCAACCTATTGGATTATTTTAGATCTTTCAAAAGCTTTTGACGTCATTGATCATGACATTTTACTTTCCAAATTACCTTCATATGGAATTCGTGGTATTGCTCTAGATTGGTTATGTTCGTACCTTAAACAACGATCTCAGAGAGTTGAAATACCTTACTGGAATGATGGAACATTACGTACGCACCTTCCGACTCTTTGCCCGTTGCATGTGGAGTTCCTCAAGGATCGATTTTAGGCCCTATTCTGTTCCTACTTTACGTAAACGATATGCCCTCGACGATTCAAAACGGAAGAACAGTTCTCTTTGCGGATGATACGAACATCCTTTGCAATAAAGAAACCGTAAATAGTACAATATCAGATGTTTCAAATTGGTTCCGAAATAACAAATTAATAGTAAACGAAAAGAAAACGGTTTTAATGCAGTTTTCCATTTCAAATAAACAATTCTGTGCTCCATTGAAAATGAACAGTGTACCATTGACTGATGTTAAGGCAACAAAATTTTTAGGTCTCTCAATTCAGTCAAACCTTAAATGGAACGTCCATTTAAATGAATTGAACACACAATTAAGTTCTTTATGCTACGCGTTAAGAATTCTTGCAAATTCAGTCAGCCTTCATACTGCTCGTTGTGTATACTTGCGAATGTTCATTCCCGCCTGAGATATGGCATAATATTCTGGGAAATACATCTTATAGCTCCCAGACTTTTAGATTACAAAAACGAATTGTACGAATAATAACCAAATCCCACCCACGTGATTCATGTAAGCCTATCTTCATTAATCTACGAATTCTACCATTACCGTGTCTTTTTATTTACGAATCAGTGGCTTTTGTAAAAATGACTTGCTCAAGGGCGGGAATATTTTTTCAGAAAATGCAGAAGTCTATTACTATAACACTCGACGTAGAAATCATATTCATCAGGGGGCAGTATCAACAGCTCATTACAAAAAATTCACATACAATACATGTACATTATTTTACAACACTTTGCCAGATGACATTAAACGATTAAATTCAATAGAAAAGTTTAAATCCCAAGTGAAATCGTTTCTGCTGCATAACTGTTTCTATACAATTAGAGACTATACTGAGCATCACAAGAAAAGTAACATTAATTTTAACAATGATACATAATGCATTATTTACCATTTGGACTGTATAAATGAGTATAAACAACCTGTAACAACTATTGTACTACAGCTTCCGGGTCAATGACCCCATCTCGATCAGGTTTTTCGTCCAGTTTCCTGATCCATTGAGCAAATGCTGAGATGGCCCTTGTTTTGCTTCTGACATAAATGTAACTTCATTTTCTGTACACGTCTTCTAGAATTCAGTGGAAATACAATTATCCAAATTATCGTTTCCATGTTGTCGCGGCAGGAAGTAATAAGAGCCAAAATTTATTGCTTATTTATCTTTGACAATAGATTTTATTACATGGGAGTTTTTTGTTTTTTTTCTCCCTTTCAAAATTCAAAATTTATTGCTTATTTATCCTTGAACATAGATTTTATTGCATGGGAGTTTTTGTTTTTTTTTCTCCCTTTCAAAATTTCAAAATTCAAAATTTATTGCTTGTTTATCCTTGAACATAGATTTTATTGCGTGGAGAGTTTTTGTTTTTTTTCTCCCTTTCAAAATTCAAAATTTAAGTAGTATATGAGTAAGTGTAGGGATCACAGAATTTTGAAAATGTGCACACAATTCACTTTTCCCCATAGCACGTCATACGCAGTTTTTAACTGTTTTTCTGACGTAAAATAAATAAATAAATAAACATCTTTATGCACTGGAACGTTTCCAGATATTTTCAAAACAGCTAAAATTAAGCCGCTTTTCAAAAAAGGCAACAAAAATGAAATTCAAAATTATCGGCCCATTTCTCTTCTATCAGTTTTTTCAAAATATTAGGGAGACTATTTTACGTACGAATGGAAACCTTTCTCAGTAAACACAACGCGCTTTCAGATTGCCAACATGGACTTAGAAAATCAAAATCAACGGAAACAGCTATATTTTCTTTTCTTAAAGATGTCGCCTCATCATTGGATCAAAACGAGGCACCTATTGGATTCTTTTTAGATCTCTCAAAAGCTTTTGACGTCATTGATCATGATATTTTACTTTCCAAATTACCTTCATATGGAATTCGTGGTATTGCTCTAGATTGGTTATGTTCGTACCTTAAACAACGATCTCAGAGAGTTGAAATACCTTACTGGAATGATGGAACATTACGTACGCACCTTTCCGACTCCTTGCCCGTTGCATGTGGAGTTCCTCAAGGATCGATTTTAGGCCCTATTCTGTTCCTACTTTACGTAAACGATATGCCCTCGACGATTCGAAACGGAAAAACGGTTCTCTTTGCGGATGATACGAACATCCTATGCAATAAAGAAACAGTAAATAGTGCAATATCAGATGTTTCAAATTGGTTCCGAAATAACAAATTAATAGTAAACGAAAAGAAAACGGTTTTAATGCAGTTTTCCATTTCAAATAAACAATTCTGTGCTCCATTGAAAATGAACGGTGTACCATTGACTGATGTTAAGGCAAAAAAGTTTTAGGCTCTCATTCAGACAAACCTTAAATGGAACGTCCATTTAAAAAGGCAAAAAAGTTTTAGGTCCCTCTCTTCATTAATCTTATAGCTCCAGACTTTTAGATTACAAAAACGAATTGTACGAATAATAACCAAATCCCACCCACGTGATTCATGTAAGCCTCTCTTCATTAATCTAGGAATTCTACCATTACCGTGTCTTTTTATTTACGAATCAGTGTTTTTGTAAAAAATGACTTGCTCAAGGGCGGGAATATATTTTCAGAAAATGCCGGAGTCTATTACTATAACACTCGACGTAGAAATCATATTCACCAGGTGACAGTATCAACAGCTCATTACAAAAAATTCACATACAATACATGTACATTATTTTACAACACTTTGCCAGATGACATTAAACGATTAACTTCAATAGAAAAGTTTAAATCCCAAGTGAAATCGTTTCTGCTGCATAACTGTTTCTATACAATTAGAGACTATACTGAGCATCACTAGAAAAGTAACATTAATTTTACCAATGATACATAATGCATTATTTACCATTTGGACTGTATAAATGAGTATAAACAACCTGTAATAACTATTGTACTATAGCTTCCGGGTCAATGACCCCATCTCGATCAGGTTTTTCGTCCAGTTTCCCTGATCCATTGAGCAAATGCTGAGATGGCCCCTTGTTTTGCTTCTGGACATACATGTAACTTCATTTTCTGTGCACGTCTTCTAGAATTCAGTGGGAAACACAATTCTTCAAATTATCGTTTCCATGTTGTCGCGGCAGGAAGTAATAAGAGCCAAAATTTATTGCTTATTTATCGTTGAAAATAGATTTTATTACATGGGAGTTTTTTGTTTTTTTTTCTTCCTTTCAAAATTCAAAATTTATTGCTTATTTATCCTTGAAAATAGATTTTACTACATGGGAGTTTTTGGTTTTTTTCTCCCTTTCAAAATTCAAAATTTAAGTAGTATATGACTTAGTGTAGGGATCACAGAATTTTGAAAATGTGTACACAATTCACTTTTCCCCATAGCACGTCATACGCAGTTTTTAACTTTTTTTGACGTAAAATAAATAAAGAAATAAATTACTCTCTCTGCGTGATTTCATGGGGCTCAGGCCTTGATCTTCTGCGATTGTATAGTATACTTATTCGCTCAGGGCTAGACTTCGGCTGTGTAGTTTATGGATCAACGTCCTCTTCAACCTTTTGCCTCGTAAATAGTACAAACAATGTCATCCACATTTTCACTGGCGCCTATTGCACCAGTCTCAAGTGCCTCTTGGCAGGCAGTGACAAGAAAACCTTTTTGTGCTGTGTTCCGGAAAGTGTCAGAGAGCAACAATTAAAAGGTGCGATATATAATCAACCTTGTACCTCTTTCATTTTCCCAGAAGAAGGTACCATACCTTCCGATAAGAAATCACAAAAGACCATACAACTTCGAAGTTTCCTGGTGATAGTGCGGTTACTGAATGTTCAGTAGAAAATACTTTCGTCTCAGCCGAGACTTCTCTGGTGCAATATCTTTTCTTCCAGCCGGACTCGTCGTGACTTGTTCTCTCACGTTGCTCTGCCCATAGCACCGTGGCGGTCCCGCTTTAAAGTGGCCCTAGACAGGGTGTGAATTAACGCCTGCGGGCCGCACCGTGTGACCATATGACGAAAACGAGGTTAAAACATCTAGAGACTTCGAATGGAGTTACCAAGTTCTGCTTTGGGGTTTTCAAAGTCGCCGATTTCAAATTCGATATAAAAATGACGCAAAACAATGTGGCAGATCCAATATGGCGAAGCGAAAATATGAACATGTATTTATATTGGAATGTGGCATGAATGGAATGGTCATCTCAGACTGAAATTAAAGAAACGAGTTTGTCTGACGATTAACATTATTGGATGTAATCTCATTTGACCACATTGCAGTCCTTTTCGGTGGATGACAAAATGCAATTTTTTTTAATTTATACTCGCCAACGTCTTAAATAGTGTGGAATATACGGAATAGGAATGCTTCGTTCACTTCACTTGTGCAGTGTGCTGTGACTTGGTACACAGTTTCATATGAAATAAATAAAACTCTGTTACAATTTGCACATAAAATTTGCATTATTACGCATTAATTTGCATTGGTAAGATAAAATATCATTCTATTGAATGATATCAGTTATTTATAAATCATTAAATGCAATCTGTATTTGTACAAACTCTGTGAATGGAAGCGGAGCTTCGTTTAACTTCACCGCTGCATGGTACCACGACGAGGTAGACGAGCTATAGAAATTATTCATTAAACCTTCATCTGCTGCAATTCCACCGAAACATTGCAGTATTTGTAAGGTAATGAAACCCCCATTGGACATGTTATAAATCGTTCTGTACACTCCTTTTTGGTAAAAAATCCTGTGAATAGATCCCTTCGTGAACGTCACTACTGCAGAGTATCAAGACGAGATACACACGCACATACGAAATTCTTCTTAAAACCTTCATCTGCTGCAATTGGTACCGAAATTTTGCATTATTTGTAAGGAAATTAAGTACTCTTTTTGCTGATATGGGTAGTATAAATCGTTTACGCACTTCGTATTGGTACAGAACCCTGTGAACGCAACACTTTGATAAGTTAACCATTGTAGGGTGCCGCGACGAGATAAAATTTGACTAGTGCAGGGTGCCGCGTCGAGGTACACATACTCAAACGATAATATTCATAAAACCTTCATCTGCAAAAATTGGCAACAAAACTTTGCATTAATTGTAAGATGAAAGAATATTCTATTTAATGATATGTTACCATTTTGTGCACTCGATATTGGTACAAAATTCTGTGCATGAAACGCTTCGTTAACTTCACTATTGCAGGGTGCCGCGACGAGACGCACTCAAACGAAATTTTTCATGAAATCTCAATCTGCAGCAGTATGCACCAAAACTTTGCATTATTTGTAAGGCAATGAAATACTTTGATATCAGTTATAAATCGTTATACGCAATTCTTATTGATACAAAAGCCTCGGAAATCTGAAGCAAAGAGGAGAACGTCCTCTGGTAAATTGTTCATAAAACCTTACTTCGCAACTTCCACGGACTAAACACATTATTTGAAAATTAATGAAATAACCTAATAATTGGTAGCAATTAAAATGCGTTATACCCAACCTTTCCGATACACAACCTCATGAACGTATTTCTTAATTTATGTAATTCATCCTGCCGCGACGCCAGGAGTAAAAGGAAGTTCAGAAAACTTGAATACGCGGCTATCCGCGCTGAAACCTTACTTTACTTGAAAGGTAATGGAATAAGCTAATGGCTAATATCCATTATCACATACACACCCATCGGCAGTACAAGACGTGGGAACGGAAGGCTTCAGAAATGTAAGGCACTAGGATGTACCCAAACTTATAAAAAAGTATTAATAAAACGTGTATCTGGAGCGGCACGCAACCAAATTTTCTTTTAATTGAAGGCATATTATATAATCCAAATTGTGCTATCAATTTGCAGGTGTTATATTGTATCATACAAGTTTTATGCTGTTTATAGTTTATACCTCATTACTCTGAGTCTAAATCAGCGTAAACCACAGTCCACAATCTTCTCTAACGCTACAAGAGCACTAACCGTGTTCACCAACTTCCACAGCGCTCAGTATGTAATGTGT
Source organism: Teleogryllus oceanicus (assembly GCA_964035755.1). NCBI lineage: Eukaryota > Metazoa > Arthropoda > Insecta > Orthoptera > Gryllidae > Teleogryllus > Teleogryllus oceanicus. The sequence continues at coordinate 172,254,254 of CAXIVR010000001.1, read as the reverse complement.
AGGTAACTACAGTAATTAACCTTCAAACGTCCACAACAGGTGTGCTAAACATTCCTCTTTCAAGAGGGTTGCTCGAAAGTTCCCAAAAGAAACTTATATGTTTGAGATTTTGGCAACGTTTTTGCCTTTTAGTTAGTCCCTGGACCAGTTTGAATAATGCTTCCCGGGGATCGTAGTTTCCACTCGGGCGCTCGCCGTTGCGGAATTCACACCGCGGCCCCTCCGTGCCACATCGCAGTTTGTAAGCTTGCCCTCAGCTTGTGCTGCCCGTGCCGCTGGCAATTAGAGTAGATCGCCCCCCTAGGCGAGTCCTGGACCCTGTCGCTACGGGGTGGCCTGAGACCCCGACCCTACAGAGGGCCCAGTGCCCTGCTGTAGCAGCGTGATATGATGTAAATCACACATTCTTTCAAAGTGAATCGTTTCTAACTGCATACTCTGTTTCCGCTTAAAACAAACCATTTCGTTGTGTGTTGCGGAGGGGGATGTGGAAATATTGATAAAAAGCCTAGAAAGAAAAATGGGAGGATAACAAGACAAAGAAACCAAGTTCTACCTCAGGAGCGGCCCGCGCCGCTGGTCCAGAGGTACACGCGAGGGTGTGCCCGGCGGTCGAGCAGTCATTCGCCGGGATGACGCTTTTCCGAATTTTGCACAGTTTTTAAGTCACATCACTTCGCTTTCAATTCAACGCAAATTTAGCAGAATGTACTTGATGGAGAACTTGCTGAAAGAAAATTTATAAAATTCTGTTGTAAAAGTATTCAGCCTAAAAAATTAGCGAAGAGTATACATTGTTTTCGTTGAAGTTCGGTAACCTCCCTATACAATGCCTGGGTCAGGCCGCCCTGCCAGATCAGAGCTACTAGCTATCCAGGCTAGTACCTGAGCCAAAACAATTTGCCACTCACATGCGCCGGGAACAAGTTCCCTCCTCTTTGCCCAGAGTATCGGGCCACTGCCACGACGAATCCGAATGCCCAACTGGGGGCCACCTGAACTAAGGTCAGGTGCTCGAGCCCCATCCCGTCTCCCCAATGCTCACCGCCAGCTATCGACGTGGGTAACGCCAGAACCTGGGCAACCTGACGGGTGGTATCTAGTTTCCCCCGGACTTTAAAGTGGGATCCGGAGTACTCCGAAAAATATCCTTCGCCCGATCCTGCCTAGAGGTCGACGCGCCATATGCCCAACTGGTGGATAGCCGGGCGAACCCGACTACCAGGAGCTTAGCATCGCCTTCTCACTGCTTGTACCTTCAGGCTAACGACGTGGGCCGCGCTGCGAGACTCAGGGTCCGAATGGTCGTAAGCGACACTTCACCAGAGACTACGGCGACCTACGCCATCGTGATCCATCCTCCCTGCGAGCGAAGTAACAGTAGTAGGCCCTATGTGTCCTCCTGGATCCCCGAGTGTAGTGTACTTTAGGTCATAGAAGTTGGAAAATTCGTGGAGAGGTGTCGCCACACACGTACATGTACCTTATCGTCTGTATTAGCATCTGCCATCTAGCGAGCAGTATCAGAAACAAAATGGAGGTGATCTTCGTGAATTCAGGAAGTGTGTCAGCTGATTAATTGCGCCTCCACCGACGATGACACGCCGATCCAAGAATTTTCGAAGTAAGTAAATAGTTAATATTTCTCTACGATGCTGGAAAAAATCTTTTTTGACGTCTTTATAATTCAAACTTTGTTTCGAAGTAAATTTATAAAATTTCTGTGAAAAGCATTGTGTTGTAATGAGATGTAATATTCAAAGTGTAGTATGCCTTACTCCAGGACTGTACACAGTTATTGCTTAATATGTTTTTCTTGCTGTTAGCATTTTTCATATGAATGAAAATCAAATTCTACGCCAACGCATTAGTTCTTGATTTTGTAATTGGTTTCTAATATTGATAACATTATCATATTCTGAAGAGCATGTTGTAACATTTGTAATTTGTGATATTATTTCTCCTGATGTAAATTGCATTTCATTTGCCCTCCATTTGTAGATGATGAGGATATAGTTCAGAACTTAGAGAATAGTGATGTCTCCGATGCTGAACTTTTAGGATTGGTCGGAGAAGATGAAGATATCCACACTGGCAATACATCAGTCATGAATGAAATTAGCATTGAGGAAAATGCTACTGACTTGGGGTGTGAGGTAAAGTTGTAATTGTTAATAATAACAAACTTGTGATTTTAATCACAGTGCAATTAATTTTTTATTAAAATAAATAGGTTATTTTCTTGATACCGTAATAACGAATAAAATATTACTGTAGTTTTTTCCTCTTAGCAATCATCAGAAAATGCAGATAGCGGGGATATGTGAAGAAGGGGAAAATTCACTCCACCAATTCTTCAAATTTAGAACCCTATGGAACTATTAACCTTTCAATTGATTGTTCCCAACAGTACATAGACGATAGTATGTTTAAAATTATTTCAGAAAAAACAAATCAGACATATGCCCTCTTACATGGTAAATCACTCGAGGCACAAGAGATAAGGATGGCAATGGTATGGATGGTTTGGTATGGCAATGGTAATGGCAAGCTTGTAGTATCCCATAATACGGTTTACTGGCAACAACAATGGCAAATACCTATCATTGCAGATGCAATGAGTAGAGATAGGTACTTCAAAATTAGAAACTCCATAAAAGTAGTGTTTGACAATGATGTAGCGGAAAATGAAAGGCAGAGTGATCGAGTTTGGAAAGTATGTCCTTTCTTGAAAAAAAAAAAAAATGTCTGCTGCAGCCTCGATCTCTACATATTTCTGTACACGAGTTGATGGTGCCATTTCAGGGCAACTGCGCAGTAAAGCAGTACATCAGAGGGAAACTGAATCCTGTAGGTCTGAAGATATTTGTTTTAGCAAATCCTGATGGGATGGTTTGTGACTTCTTCTGCTATCAAGGAAAGACAACGTTTCACGATGAGTTTTTAGGTCAGGGTCTAAGTGATGCGTCAGTGTTAATGCTAACAAGGTCATTACATCCTAGGCACATAATATACCATGATAGGTTTTTCACTTCAGTGAAGCTAACAGATTGTCTTCTGAAGAAAGGATTTTGGTCTACTGGGGCAATGAGGACCAAGCGAATTCCCAAAACTATTTGACTTAGGTCGGATAATAAAGTCAAGCGCGAGGTTCGAGGATCAAAAGACATGCTAGTCAGAAGTGACAACCAGTTGACAGTAGTGAAGTGGATGGATAATAAGTGTCGTGGTGCTTTCCCGCGTCCAAGGTGTGGAGCCGTCTGATATTTGCAAAATATTGCCAAAAAAAGAAGCATGTTGATGTTGAGAGGCCTAATGTAGTAAGAAATTATAACTCGTACGTGGGAGGTGTGGATATGGCAGACCGGCTAAATTCATATTGTCCAATGGGGGCTAGAACTAAAAAATGGATAGTTCGGACAATATGTCATTTCACCGACGTGTCTGTAATGCTTGGCTGCAGTACAAAGAAGATAAGAAAAATGAAAGTGATCACGTTTTACAGCTGCGAGCCTTCAAGATGATGTTAGGACAACAGCTCTTGAAGGCAAAGTGAGTACACAATGATGCCAGCTAAAACGGAAGTGAAAATGAAAGTTAGGAGGATCTTCGAAGAGCTCCAATAAAGAAAACAAACCTGCACCACTACCATCTCCTGAATTTCAGATACAAAATACACATACGACCGAGATGGTTCAGAGCAAAATATTTCAAAAATGCCGTAGGGAGTGGGTGTAAAAGTCTTTATAGGGTAAGATGTACAACTTGTAAAGTTTTTCTACCCTTAAATGCACTAAGAAACTGTTTTGCTGAGATCCATACATCGTAAATGTTACAATTTATATACAGTACTACGTAGTATTTTTGTGATTTATTTATTTAAAAACTTGGTAATAAATATGTTTTTCTATATTTTTCTACTTTTTTGATAATAAATCACCCTCTCAATCCAACATAAGCAGCAGACACTCCTTCAAATATCACTTTCCTCTATCAGTAAAATGTGGATTACATTTGACCGCACTGAGACCCAAAGTATGGTATACTGTACCAGCCCTTATGCTCTAATGGCCAGTGAAAGATTTTTTAAACAATTTTCTAACGTTCTCTGATTTGTTTTAGAAGTGATTAAACAGCTTCATTACCCAAAATTTGTAAAAACAAATATCTCAGTACTCGGGAGGATATACATGTTTGTTTTGTTTTATGTTTTGTAAAACGATTGTTTAGGTGTGCCACGTTCATTATAAAAAGTAAAAGAGGCTAAATCAGGGTTCATTCTCGTATATTGCGCGCCATTTCCCTTTAAATCTGGAAAGTGACGTGCGAGTTGCGTCTGCAGTACTATATTCTTTAAATTATGTTATAAAATGTTTTATAAAACCAGTGAAGGGGCGCAGCCGACAGATGGAATCTGAGACAGGTCGCGCGAACTTGGGCCATTAAGGCCCTGCGAACGCAGCAAGTTGCTTCGCGGACCACACTACCAAATGCGTGGGTTATAAAATTGTGTTTATCTCGCAAATAGCTGTGCGAAAACAAGTGTCCCTCGTCCGCCCCACCTAAAACGTGTATATTACATTACATTCTTACGTGCGGTTAAGTGCTCGTGCAATTCTCATGCCCGGCCATCCAGAAAGTGACCGTATTACAATGGCTTGACATTCAACCCTGGAGCAAACTGATAATCTTATTTCAATATTTACATTTTTGAGGCAAGTGGGTTTCTTTTGAATTTTTATTCTGTTGCTTGGTATTTCATTTCAGAATCAATGTTTCTTATTTTGTGCAATGCATTGCACGAAGTGCCATACTTTGGAGTTCCTACTGACAGATTTCGTTTTCTTTCACATTGCACTGAAATCGATGAACATTTTTTGAATTGAATTGAATTGAATTGAATTTGCCTTATTTTACGTGGCGAGACTCAGGCCATGAGGCCTGCTCTTCCGTCTAACCACGCAAATTTTCAGGCGTGTTTTACCAACATTACTTTCTCGTGAAGATGTTCTTTAATTTTCTTACTTAATTCTGTTTATTTAAACCAACTTTTAGAGATATTTTGAAGTTACTTCAAGAATCTTTGACACCTTTTCAGAAACTTCTCTTAACAGTTTTCAATAAATTGTAATTATTTCTCATCTATTGAGGGTTTTTTTTCTCCAGAAATAATGTGATAAGTTTTCCAATCTTCACAGCTTTTACAATTGAAGGGATTAATAGAATAAGGGGTTATCCTACATGTATTGGAAATTGATTAGCAGTAAACAAAACTTCAAATATTATTCTTTTAACATACAATGTAGGCTTTCACGGCCGGTTTCTAAATTATTTGACATTTCCGGGTTTCTAGGCCGTGGACTAACGGAGACTTGTCCATACGTTTCGCCTGCAACTGTGGCAGGCATCTTCAGTGGCGAAGTGTTCTGCCTGGCAGCACCGCGTTGACTCAACGCGGTGCTGCCAGGCAGAACACTTCGCCCCCGTCTGGCACGGGCACGCAGCGATGGGGCAGGCGCGAGCAGCGCCTCGAATGCCTGGCCGAGGGCGCGTCGGGGTGACGCGACCGCAGCAGAACGGACACGTAGGGGCAGTTAGAATTCTTGGTTTCAGCCTCGACTCGACGACCACTTACTGACTAACCAAATTCATCTCGCCAAATGATTGCCTCCGAGACCGGCCGACCAACTCACTCCCTCGTGAGCGAGCGGCTCACCACTCGCCGGTCAACTGCCCCTATTTGCCTCCCTGCCGCACTTCTCCACTCCACTTCACTACCCCTCCACAGCCCATTTTCACCCCGCCTGCTTCCACCGCCGTCGTTCTGGAACACGCGCAAAGGAAGTGACGTAGGCCGTGACACACACATGGTGTACTTTTTATCGTTCACCGAAGATTTTGGCCGCGTCGCCCGGGGAGTCGAGGGCTCGACTCGAGGCTCTGACTCGCCTCCCGTGCTGACATAAGAGAGCTATCGCTACGCTTAACTAACCTTAAAGATGTCGAAAGTGGTGTTCCTCGGCTCGAAGTCATTCTTGGCACCTTAGGGACATATTCCAATTTTCCCTTTGAAGTCTCGAGGAATTGCTGCGAATTTCTTTAATAGTGTACCGTAGCTCTTCCTCCGAATGCCGGTTTTCTACACATAGCTGAACTTTCAAGTACCTTCAGAGGAAAAAGTCACAAGGGGTCGGATCAGGTGATCTAGGAGGCTATAACCCACGACTAAACTTCGTTCGCTCTTACAAAAAAGCTGATGTAAACTAGCCCCTCTTGACTCTCACGGATTCTTTTTTTTTTTTTTTCTTCAAAAGAGAGGATACTAAGCAGGCACTGGACACATAACTCTCACCGATATCGATATCTCCGAGTGATTAATACGCTAATTGAAAAACAAATATCACTCAATTTAATTATCAAATTCACCCAGAACAATTTTCCAAGCAACACTATACATTATTACGCCTACTGCGCCCTATAACCTGATAACCTCCTTCCCTCTCCACCTTTCATTGTTCTGTTCATGGGACCATTTGGCGATCTCACCCAGTAAATTGTGTGTGGCTGGCGCTGGTAGGCGGCGGGCTCCAATGGAGAGTGCGGGATCGATAGATCGCTCGTGCAGTAAAGTTCCGTCGGAGCCGGACCCCGCATGAAGGCGCGTGGGTGTGGTGGCCTCACTCGTCCCTCGGCGATGGAGTGGCGTGGCCTGAGCGATGCCTCCGGGCAGAAATCATGCGTCTCCCGCCGTATCGCCTCAATCACAGAGACCGCTCCCACAACTCGTCCCGCACATTTGAGCCACTACTTCGCCCGTGTACCGATTGAAGATGGTGGCCACGAACGTCTCGCTCAACTCAACGATTAACACTTGACGGCATTTAGGCAGCCGCACGGCGAAACTCCGAGGAGCCAAAACAAGCTCGGCACACAATTACGGAAGACCGCACAACGAAAAGTTTGAGAACCAGACCGCTCGACGAAACGTTTCAGTAGCTGATCGCTCAACGAAAAGTTTCAGAAGCTGACCGCTCGACGACAAGTTTCAACAGCTGACCGATCGATAAGTTTCAGAAGAGTGTGTATACTTATGCAGTTTTGTGAACGCACGTAAGGTGCAATGTACGTTCACGCCACCACGGTGTAGCCATTCCTACCCTTACGGGCGTCTATGGCGAATCCTGCAACATGAAAAAGAAAAAACAGATCAGTTAGATTTTAGCCAAGTGGCGCGCGCATTGCGTGTGCTGAAATTCAAAGTTTATATGTCAGGTCTCATTTCGCTGTTTCAGATTTCTCTTACTCCAGGAATTGTTTCGGTCGCTTATACTTCGCTCGTTAGTCGGGTTCGTATGAAGCGACCTCGGAAATGAGTGTGTTTTCCGAGTCAGCGGTTTATCTGAAAAATTTGGAAATAATGTTTTTGAAGTGCTCTTTTAGCAGTGGCATTGAAACATCACGATGCAAATTTTGAATTAAAGTGTGCTTAGGGGGCGGCCCTAAGGCATTCGTTCTTAACTACTTGCAGTTTATTTAAACGACTTTCTACAGCAATTGCCCAGCTAGGGCATGCGTAGTCCATTTGTGGCCTAATAATTGCTTTATAATGCGTGAGGCACTTTGCCGTTGACAGTTTTCTCCGCCTATGAAATAAGCGTCGCAAGCGGCCTCTGGTCTGCCGCGCTTTCTTCCGCACGTTATCTATGTGCAGGTTGAAAGTGAGTGAGCTATCTAATGTCACTCCTAAGTACTTGACATTTTTGGTCCAATTGATTACGTCTCCACTAAGCGCGAGCGGCCTCGTCTGTGTGAATCGCTGTCGCCGTGTGAAGAGCACGGTCGTGCTCTTACATTGACTTTGACCCGCCACAGCTTCAGCCACTCCTGGATCTGAAGTAAATGTTGATCCAAATAATTCTGGAGAAGCTCGATCTTTTTCACGTGGCTATTACAGCCGTATCGTCGGCGTACAGTGCGAGTTCCGTCTGAGGGTGCGAGGGAATATCACGCACATAGAGGCTGAAGAGCGTAGGAGCTAGCACGCTCCCTTGCGGCACTCCGGCCCGTATGGCGCGGCGGGTAGATTTAGCATTCAGAAGCGTTACTTGAAACATTCTGTTTGCTGGGAAAGAGTGGACAAGGTGTATTAGGTAGATTGGAAGGTTCAAGGTATGGACTTTGTACAGGAGACCGATGTGCCAGACCTTGTCCAATGCGCTGGCAACGTCAAGGAACACTCCGCCTGTGAATCGGCTCTCGTTGAAGTTGCGTCTTATGCGGTCTGTAATTCGCACAAGCTGATGCGTTGTGCTGTGACCCGCGCGAAAGCCAAACTGCTCCTTATTCATTAATGAGTTATCTGAAACAAATTTTAGAATTTTTTTAAGATTACCTTTTCACACAGTTTTCCGAGTGTATTTAGTAAGCTAATAGGTCTATACGAGGGAGAACGCGACGCCTCCGACCGCGCGTCGGCCGCTCGCCTCTTTTGAATGCCAGCACGCCGCTGGCGGTCCCGCTGCTGCCGCTCGTGACGCTGCTGCTGAGCCTGGTTTCCCCTGAAACAGCGGCGCTTGTACTCAGGGCAACCCTTGTACTTCGCGCCGTGGTTATCGCCCAAACAGTTGGAGCAGTTACGCTCCTCCGTCTGGGTCCCCAGCGGGCACTGCGCGGCGTCGTAGGCGTCCCCACAGTTCTTGCAGCGCGTGCGGCGCTTGCAGTTACGTGCCACGTGCCCGAAATCCAGGCAATTGTGGCACTGCGTGGGCCCGCGCGGTTGCCGATACACCTCCACGCGGACGCGGAGCCCACGTATAGAGGTTACCTCCCGGAGCGCTCGGTGGCGCTCCGAATCCCGCAGGGTGGCGATCACCGGGGGCAGTGGTCTGTCTCGTCTTCCCGGCCGCTGGCTGCAAATGCACTCCAGCTTGCGCACCTGGAAACCAACACGTTCCAGGTTACCATGGAGCGCCTGGAAAGAGAGCTCCAACGGAATGCCCCGCAAAACAAACCGTAGGAACTTCTCGTTCCCTGTGGAGTATGTGAGGTACTCCACAGACCTCTCCTCCAGCGCTGCCAAAAATCTCGGTGTGCCTCAAGCGTCTCGCACCGAACCTTGACGGCGTCTTCGGCCACCTCTGCGGTGACCGCGGCGTCGCTGCCGGCCGCGTGAAAGGCCTCGAGGAGACCGAAAATGTCGGCCACCCCGTAGAGAAAGATGGAGGTGGGCGACGTCGGCGGGAGACGAGGGTGAACCCGTCCTCCTCTTCCTCCTCTGCTGCTGCTACTGCTGCTGCGCCGTGTGCGGCGTCGTGGCGGCCGCGGCGTCCGCGGCGACGGCCGGCGGCGTGGTCCCGGCGGCGGCGTCCGCAGCGGCGGGCGTCGCGTCAGGAAGCGGCGATGCGGCGGCCGACGTGGAGGGCCCTGCGCCCTCCTCTCCGTTCTGCGGTCTCCTCCTGTTGGCAGAAGGAGTCGTTTTAGCGCATATGCGCTCCGTGGAAGAGGAACCGCCCCGTCGTTTGACGGTTCCTCGGTCCGTCGTGCGCCCGCCGGCCCTTCCACACGCACCATTCCCACCCGCAGACGGGGTGGCGAACGGTGTCGACGTGGCAGAGTTCGCCGGCGACGACGTGTCGCTTATAAAAGCTCTTATAAGCGTGCTACTCTGTGCTGTTACACTACATTGAAAACTATTTCCTTCTGCACATGAACACGAGGCTGTATCGTTCAACTAGCAAGTGGCAAGCATCCCAAAGCACGTGCTATTGTTTACATCCCCTTCTTTATTAGGGTGAACGGAGAATAATTATTCGATCGTCACTATAAACAGTATTTAAAAAATTCATGGGTCGAACAGCAGTGTGAGCAGTTGCCAAATCCTGTTGAAAGTTGAATTGAATTGTTTTTTCGTTTGTTTGAACGTTTCTTCTGGTGTCAATTGTTCCAAGAATAATGTCAATATCTAGTTCATGTAAACATCAACAGACATGGCAATGTTAAAAAAAATAGGTCCTGTATTTTTTGTGGAGCTCAACGCACATCACACTGCAATCTTTACGTCGTGAAGTGGCTCTTTGTGAAGCTTATTCTTTTCCAAATATATCAGTTCTGGGTTGTTCTAGCATTCTCGAATAAAAGGCATTGGATTCAGTATACTCTGGCCTACAATTCGAATTATTACATACCTACCTTCTATGTTTTTATTTGAGAAATATTTGCAACTAAATATATGGAACGGAAATGAACCAAGTTCGATTTTCAGAGAGTAATTTTCGAAAGAAGGAATAGAATCTCCGCCTTAATTTTTTTCTGTGCCTTTATACATAACAGTATAGTTACATTCTGTAAAATATCATTGGTAAGTAACCTATCCCTTGAAAATTACACTCTCTTAAAAATTGGAATTTTCATTTTTCCAAATTTTCAACTTAATATCTCTGCTGGGGGACCAGATAAAAATCTGAAAATTGCAACAAGTAGATCGCAATGATACCAAACTTCATTAAAAATTTCACCTTTTAGTATTTTTTTAAATTGTAAACTCGCAACAAAAAAAAAAGGCTTCATTTCTACATTGAGAATACGATGTGACAGGTAGTAATCATATTATTTTGAAGTTTTTAAGCCAAAATCCATCTTGATTTAAAATAATTAATTATACTTTATTAATTTGAAAGTTGCGTAATCTATTTTGAATATTACTTTACTTTAAAACAAATTTACATCTTGACATATGCGTTTGTAATTAAGAATATGGTCATTTTGATGTGAAAATCTGAACCGGATAATATAAAAATGGTTTAAAAAAAAATTTAGCTTTTGTTTTTTTTTCACGTTTAGATTTGCCACCCTGCTTATTATATTTGAGTGTTTCATTCTACTTAATATTTCTGAACACAGGGTCTTTAGGTTATCTCGCAACCCATGAATGGTAGCACCTGTTCTTGTTTTGGCAATTTGGCAACCGCGTGTTTTTGCCTCCTTCCATGACTGCCGTGGCTGGCACGTTGAGACAGCAAAAGAGGAAGTGAGCGTCAGGTCATAATCTGCAGCAACTTTCTTCTTTCTGAATTTTTTTCCTATTCAAGAACTTAGGGAGGCAGGTACGCGGCTCTCACACCAGAATCTTTTCGCGCTCCACAGGGTGGGGTGTACAGAGGCATGAGCGAGCAAAAAAAAACGTCTCTTTAGTCGATTCTGTCCAGTGTGCTTAAGATACAAAAATGTAATATTGAAGGTGCGGAGGGACGTTATGATTGATGTATCGATTTATTAACTGCAACATAACAGTTGTTTAATTAAAGCCGGCTCAGAGAGCAATCAGAAAGATACCTCGTGAAACATCACCGCATAGATCTTCATTATTTATAACAATAATATAATAATAATAATAATTATTATTATTATTATTATTATAAGTATTATTATTATTATAAGTATTATTATTATTATTATTATTATTATTATTATGAAACCTGGAAATTAAATTTGAAAATCTAATAAAGTTAATAAAAATATTAATAAAATATGCATCAGTAGTAACTTAATCATTATCTACAATAATTAATGAAAAATAATAAAATATCTTCTTAAAATGACAATAAACTGACCTTAGAGTAAATTCTCAAAGTGACGACAGTTGGCCAAGCACGCCACAACACGTTGAATAGTAACTTCTTCAGTATGCCCAATAGATTCCGTAATGTTGCGTCGTAAATCTTCAAGAGAAGTTGGTATATTTGTATAAACTTTAGAAACACCCACAGAAAAAATTCCAATGAGTAAAGAGCTGGGGAACGTGATGGTCACAAACCTTTTGAAACAACTCGTTTTTTGAAAAATTCCGCTCAGTAATTCAAACTGTTGTTCGCCATGTGACATGGGGCGCCGTCTTGCTGAAACCAGCAGTACCTCTCGTCTCCATCTAAAAGAGATACAAAGTTTTCAATAATTTCTTTATATGCCTTGTCTCTTTATATGCCCTTGTTTCTTTATATGCCTCTATATGTTTCTTTATATGCCCTTGTTTCTTTATATGCCCTTGTCTCCTTATATGCCTCTTGTTTCTTTATATGCCCTTGTCTCCTATAAAAAAATTGGTCCGATAATCCGGCGACGAGACTTTCGGACAATGAAGAGGTTTTTGAAGAGTTGCATTTGGTTTTGATGTGCACCACAACCGACAATTATGTTTGTTTACATTTTCGTCCAGATGAAACCAAGCTTCATCACTAAAAAACGTGTCAAGAACGTGAAGCCCTAATTGAATAAGGTTCCTAAACTAATGGCAGAAATGCATATGCGCGTCCCTGTCTGGTGTTTTCAGTTCTTGAACTGTCTGCCACGTGTAAGACCGCATTTTCAGTTTCCTCGTTGCAACATATGCACTATTGAGAGAAACATGCATTGCTGATGCAATTTTGACAGAAACGTCTCATGAGGGTGTTTCCAAACCTCCTGAATTTCTAATAATTTCTTCTCCTTTAAAACTGTGCACTGTGTCTCCGCTTCCTATCAATAATGTTCCCCGTGTCCCTGAAGCGCTGGACTAATCTACAAATTGTTGACATGTTGGGAACAGGCGTTTCCGGAATTTTTTCTTGAAACATTTCCTGACTCTTTAAAAAATATTTAGTGCCGAAGTAAACTTCCACCAAAAGTATTTATTTATTTAGTCAAAAAATGTATCTGACGTATGGGGGAGAAAATCATCTGAGCACGCTTTCTTGAGTTGCAGAAACCCTTCCCAACAAATTAACTGCTGCTGCTGCTGGTGCTGGTGCTGGTGCTGGTGCTGGTGCTGCCTTGCTGGTGCTGCACTTGCTGGTGCTGCACTTGCTGCTGCTGCGCTGCCCGCAGTGCCAGTGCCGCGCTGCCAGCTGCTGCTGCCAGTGCCAGTGCGCTCTGCTGCCAGTGCGCTGCCAGTGCCAGTGCTGCTGCAGTGCCAGTGCCGCTGCCTGCCAGTGCCGCTGCAGTGCCAGTGCTGCTGCTAGTGCCAGTGCCGCTGCTAGTGCTAGTGCTGCTGCTGCTAGTGCTGCTGCTAGTGCTAGTGCTGCTGCTGCTAGTGCTGCTGCTAGTGCTAGTGCTGCTGCTGCTAGTGCTGCTGCTAGTGCTAGTGCTGCTGCTGCTAGTGCTGCTGCTAGTGCTGCTGCTAGTGCTAGTGCTAGTGCTAGTGCTAGTGCTGCTGCTAGTACTACTAGTACTACTACTAAATTGTAGAAAACTTATTTGTAACTGTAAATGAACGAACAGATTTGATTTTTCTCTATTGCTAACAAATAGAAACTCACCCTAAGCTCTACTACCACTACAAGCAAAATGAAAGCTCAACAAAACGGGGGCATAGTGAAGCTGAGGAATGCGCAGAAGCAAATCAAGGGGCCATCTCAGCATTTGCTCAATCAGGGAAAATGGACAAAAACCCGATCGAGATGGGGGTCATTGACCCCATAAGCTGAAGTACATTACTTGTTACAGACATTTAAGTCTTTTTTAAAAATTATACAATGCAAATGTAAACTAATTCATTATACTATATCATTGTTTTGTTAAAGTAAACATATTTCTTTTTGACGATCAGTGCAGTGTCTAATTGTATAGAAACAGTTTTGCAGCAGAAAAGATTTTACTTTTAACTTTAAGTTGTGTACCAATTTTAATTGTTTAATTTCATCTAGCAATGCATTGTAAAGTTACGTTCATGTATTGTATGTGGATTTCTTGTAGTAAGCTGTTGATACTGACACCTGATGAACATCATTTCTACGTCGAGTGTTGTAACTATAAATATCAGTATTACATGAAAATATGTTCCCACCGTTAAGTAAGTCAGTTTTGACAAATACTAAATAATTCGTAAATAAATAGGCAAGGCAATAGTAAGATTCCAAGCACAATGAGGCTTACAGGGATCACCTGGATGGCGGTTTTTTCATTATTCGGATAATTTTTTTTTTTTTGCAATCTAAATATCTGGGCACTAAAGGATGAGCTTCCCCCTATTATGCCATATCTCAGGCGGGAATGTACATTTGTAAAATACACGCAAATAGCTGCATGAAGGCTGACAGAATTAGAAAGAATTCTGAATGCATAATATAATGAGCTTAATTTAGTTTTTAATTCTGTTATATGTACATTCCATTTGAGGTTTGATTGAATTGAGAGACCTAGAAATTTTGTTACCTTAACATCAGCTAATTGCATATTGTTCATTTTCAATGGAGCATACGATTGCCGATTTGAAACGCAAAATTGCATTGAGAAAGTTTCTTCTTCTTTAACTATTAATTTGTTATTACACAACCAATTTGAAACTTCAGAAATTGTACTATTTATTGTTTCTTTTTTGCAAAGAACATTCGTGTCATCGGCAAATAGAACTGTTCTTCCATTTTTAATTAAAGAGTGTCCAACTTGCAAGGCCTCAAGAACCAAAACTAAATGCTTTAATATGGTTGCCAGCCGTATTATCATTACTCGGATGATCCACATCTGACTTCCCAGGAATGTTGATCTCGACGCTTTGCTCGCATACTCTGGAATGGTGTCTGTGAGAGAACGAAAGAGAGAAAGGGCGAGAGAGAGAGAGAGAGAGAGAGAGAGAGAGAGAGAGAGAAGAGACAGACAGACAGACAGACAGACAGACAGACAGACAGACAGAGAGACAGACACAGACAGACAGACAGACAGACAGACAGACAGACAGACAGACAGACAGACAGACAGACAGACAGACAGACAGACAGACAGACAGACAGACACAGACAGACAGACACAGACAGACAGACACAGACAGACACAGACAGACACACACAGACACAGACAGGGAGGGAGGGAAGGAGGGAGGGAGAGCGGAACTATGTGTTTTATCAGGCGGCACCATGCATAACGCAGTGAAACATTGCGTGAATTTTTAATTTATAAATATACTTAAAAAAATCCCTAAACCTAAACTGAGCCTATTTTTACAAGAGGTGTTAAGCACGGCAGGGCACGTACGTTAAGCGCACAATGTTCTCGCCCCGATACGGATGCAAGGGACTTTCCCTTTGACTAATAAACTTTTGCCGGCCACAGTAAATGGCCGTCTGTTGGACACTCCTGGTTTATATGTTTCTGCAATGCAAATTTGGCCTAGTAAGTATTTTTTCAAACCAACGTTTGAATTACCGCTCAGCCATTCGGAATATCCAAAACGTTTGTTAAACATAATATGCTTATAATTGTCTTATTTCCGAAGTTCCGACGTTTCCTCCGTAGATATCCTGTATATACACAGATGCATACGTACATGCATACATACATATTGCATACTGTCTTGCCATATATACTTAAGTATTGCATAGTCTTGCATACGTACATACACATACGTTTGCAGTTTTGCATATATACATACGTACATACATACACATACTACATATACATACACATACATACACACATATACTCATACTTACACACATATACACATACATACACACAGACTTCCCAAAAGGCATATGATTTGAAAAGTTCCGGGACTCATATAGCCTCTATTCAGAACAAAGTTCGTCGGTAACGCGGCAAGAATCGATACAAAAGGCAAAGAAGTTTTGTTGTGTGCTACAGTTTTATTGTTTTCAAATATAATACAATGGACACTGAACTTGCTAATTTTCGTTACCGAGTGAAACCGTTTGCATTTTCGTAATTAGGAAACGCGAACGGGTGACGGAGGCGTATTTTGAAGAAAAAACAACAGAATCGTTCATGTCAGTGTTGTTTTTATCTGATTCAGATTGTGTTCTAAAATCCTTAGTAATTCCGAATGTTTATCGTAACTCTGTTGTAATAGTGAAACTAAAGGGGAAATTATTCACTGTTGAAGAATTACAAGGGCTATTCCACTCGTGAAATTAAAACCAATAGTGTTTTACTACATATAAAATGTCCAATCAGGGCGGTGTATCTCCAAAAATTTCTCTCTTTTTCTATCAGATTTTTCTTGCCGCTTTTCCCTACTGGCTAATAATAAACTGCGATTTAATCTTAGGAGGCGGTATGTATCGATCGCTGTGTTGACGTGTAATAAACCGCGTATGTAATAAAGCATAACCCGATTTTAACATTCAGTTATTTTCAATATTTGGCGCGTTTTGGAACTCTGTTGGACGTCATTTCATTCGTGGAATAGTCCTATTAAACACCACTCGTGTTTTGGAAATTCTCATATAAATCCCCTCCTTGCTTAGCGACTCGGGGATTTATCGACAATTTACAAAGTACTCGTGGTATTACCTATAAAAAAAATACAATAATGTGTATTCTGAGGGATAAAATCGAAGATATATACGGTAAATCCGCTGAAGGAAAAGGAATAGGTTTTGAATAGGAACTTTTAATCTATTATGTTATTTTTAAAAATAAATTAATAATTCTTTTAGCACTTGTTATAGGAAGGTCAGACAATTGACAATGCTTATCAAGCAGGGTCGCTGAGCGATCGCAAGTTATTTTGTTTTTACGGTTTAGCACTTGATATTTTTATAATCATATTGAAATTTTAAAATCATATTGATATTAATGTAGTTGGGAATGGCAAACAGAAAATATCCTTTGGAACTGATATTTCAATATTTTGACAAATTTCATTCTCATTATTCAAAGTTTTACGTTCCATCTTCGCTTCGCGCTACCTCGCGATATTTTTGTCAGTATCTTCAGCATTTTCGTACGGAAGGTAAACTTTTTGCATTCCTTAACTTGAAATTAATTCAGAATATTACATTATGAAACGATGATGTAATGATCAGTGGCGTCTCCTCTCTCTGGACTAGGGCGTGTTCAGTGAAGGAACGTGTTAACCCCCACACTATTGTCGCTTACATATTTACAATAAAATTGAATTATACAAACAAAATCCTCATTTATTTTAAATATATTGAAAGAATGAGGGAATGACAGTCGCAAAACAACACAATGAAGGTATTTTCTATTGCAAAGATTGGAATAATACATTTTAAATTATTTAAAAATATATGATCGACGCTTTTCCTATTCTTGGGTTCTCGTTTTAAAAATTAAATTATATTATATTAGGTTATTATTAGGTTAAGACATGTTCGCCCGTTATCAATTACATGTTTTTTTTTCATACGAAAGAGAAGGGAAACAAATTGTACCACTTTTTCACTACCCATATAAAAAAATAACCTTAATTTCATGAGTATCGGTAAAGGCTGCAACGCGCAATATCACAATCACGGACGATCGCTCACTAGCAAGCCGTTGAATCGAGATCCAACACCTTCGCACGTTGTGCCCTTGAGTCGGGGGACGTCGCGCGCATGCGCTGCCGCCACCCGATCCCTTCTGAAGTCGTTGGAGACATTCGGCAACGGTCGCGCTCGCACTCTGTCTGCGTTGTATGGGCGTGCTGGTGCAGATCTATGACGCCGATCGCGCGGAAGACCGATTAAGTGAAAAAAAATCTAAATAAACTCAAAGGAAAAAACGATGTTTTTATTTCCGTGGACGTTGACACACGGCGTGCACCCCCCCCCCCAAAAAAAAAGCGCCTCTGGTAAAGATAGGTATTAATACACGAGTGTGAGATTACGATACGACCTAGGAACGAGCGAGTATCGTAAACTTCACACGAGTGTATAATACCCATTACATTGAGTTTCAAACGGTACTTTTTCTACGACTCATGGTAACTTTTATAAGTTAAACATTTACATTGAATCTTTTGGTGGCAGTTGACATGCAGGATTCCGCCAAGGCCAACTCCTTCCGTACCCTATCGCAGGTGGCTTTGGTTTACTGCACTAGTCAAATGGTATGAAAGTGATATTATGTTCAAATTTATTTTAATTAATATTCCACGTAAAAAAATGACTAATAATAAAAGAAATCAAAACTGACAAGCATAATATAATATTAAGTGCAATTTTAATGTACCCAGTCAAACGAAACAATTAATAGAACGATTCTCAATGATTGATTGTCAGTAAACTCCTCTGTGTTTGGGTTTGTAAACTCCTCTGTGATGGGTCAAGAATCTGTATAATAATGAAATCTGTATCTTAATGAGTATTGTTATACAACGGGTTGCTGCCATCAAATGACAGAATTGTCCAATGGGAGTAGAAAAAAACTGTTATTCAATAAAATATAGTAAACTATGCTATTCAAAACTTGTAGTGGTTACTGTTTGTTTTTCAATAAAACGAACATACTATATTTTATGTAACCAATTCTCGTCATGCAACGATTTTCGATAACAAGTTACTATTTTAAACACACCGGACGAAGAAATTCAATCAAGATCTTATTGGTCCTTATTAAAATATATTGTTAGAGCGCATTTTGTTTCTCTAGGCATGCCATTGCAAAAGCACAGAAATGTACAAACTTAGGTAATATAATTACTATTTATCTGGATCACTATCACCATCCGTAATGCTATGTCCAGAGTCAATACATTATTCACGGGATCATCAAGTTCTTGAAATTCTTCCCTTTTTCACTAACAATTGATTTTGATAGACCGGCTATCACGCAAACGACCACATTTATGTCATCGGATTCTGTCAAAATTATATTTCGCATCATGCTTCGAATTCATGCATTTTGAAAAATTGTTTCCTAAAGCATAAGAGAAACATGAGAGCAAGAATACTAATGTAGCTGGTACAATGCGTGTAAGACCTTAAACGTCATGACTTTAACGTTGGATATTGTGTAACCTAAACCTTATCACTAGGGAGGCGGATTGTAATGACCTAAAACAACCCCTATGCAAAACATGCCCTAAAAGCAAAGAAAAATTATGTAAAAACTTCGTTTAAAACTAGTTCAGATAATCAACTCAAGCTGCTGGATATGTTACTTATGTAATTGAGGCTTTTTCCTTTCGTTCAAGTGAACTCAGCGTGCGAACTTTTGGTTTGGACTGTTCTTTACCAGTAACTCTGTCTTTACATAGTTATCGCGAAATTGGTCGAACCGATAGTGATGATAGGCGTCACAGGAACCTTAGATTACAAACTTACTACCGCTGACGTACTCGTAATTTCTGAGTGAAGAAATCGAACAGGCTACTCAGGAATTCTGTGGAGAATTTGTTACATTTCTTAAATATTATTTGAAGCAAGTACCATTAAAATAATCTTAAAATCGATGAAATCTGTGAAAAAGCTTTAAAATGACGGGAAAAGGTAAATATTGACTCATTAGTCGAAATCAATGAAAATTAGAAAAAAAGTAATATAAAAATGAGTCATTTGCTTTTGTCATAACATAAAATTAATGTCTACACTAAAAGGCGTTCTAAAGTGCAAAGAAAAAAAAAGATTTTATTAAAATCCGCCCCTATTCTTCACCGTCGTCATTTAAAACGGTTCACATTATCATCTACATGAAATATATTTCTTACCATTTATGACGGTGTAGGTGTTTTTGACGGAATATATCTAGCAAATCATTTAAAAGTTACAATAAAATATATTCCATTTACCCTAAATTAATTATTTCTTAATACATCTCAGCGAATTTACAATGGAATATTAAAACTCTTTATTTTTATTTAAAAGTAAGCATAAAAGGTATAAAATAATTCGAACTACAAGTGCTACAACAGAACATGCTTTGTGACATTATGGTAAACGGTTACGTAACATATTATTTCTATTTCTGCTCTACTAACACTTCAGCCTTAACTTGAAAAAGTCGAAACTAATTGAAAGGAAGCTTCTGCAGTGCACATCTGCAATTATTTCCACAGCCAGGTACAGTAGTCATTCCTCATTTCTGCAAAACGAACAAACAGAAATAAATCTCAACTTGTAGAACATTTGTAGCACATTATACAGACAAGCAGTGATAATTTCATTCAAGCTTGTCGCGGTTAGTACATCGAAGTGAGCCTCCAATTTTTTAACCAAAAATTTTATACCGTAATCAGCGATCAAACATTTTCAAAATAAAAAGAAGTGATTCAATTAAACATCCCGAAATGAAGGCCATCCAATATATCGCCTTGTGAATGCGTTAATCTTATTAACTTTCATCATTTTAATATATCTAGAACCTAATAGAAAAGTTTGTTCGAAATTAATTCTTCTGAAGCAAATACGTCATCATCAATACACATAATATTCAAACTATAGACGCAACTTCGGTATCGTTACGTAATATCCATTTCAAGAACCATAATTTATTTTGCACATTCTTATAACCCACTTAAATATTCTCCCCGGCTATAATGTAGATGAATGTACCATTTTATTGAATGTAGAAACATTGTAACAATCAGGTTTAATAAATAAAGCCCCTTTATTGGTCGATGTCGAACAATTGTAAGAATTCTAAAAATTTCAAACTTCCGTATCGTAGCCTTGCCATTTAAATATTGCTGTGAGCTCGGCAACCGCAGCCCAAGATATTCAAATTTTGAAGAATTTTCAAAAATTATGTTAAACTGGTCATATTTTTAAGAAATGCACATGACCAATTTTGAAGAACTGATTTTTAGGACAGATATGTTAATTCTGTTCGCAACATTCCGAAAAAGAATTCACCGAGAATGGGACCAGCACCATTTTCTTCGGTTATTTTTGCCACATATGAGGAGAAAAAATTTGGAGCCGTTTTTTAGAAACAATTGTTTGTTGAAAAAAATTAAAATGCCTGTATTTCATGCAATATTACCCGAAAACTACTCATATTTTCGAAAATTTGTACATGACCGTTTCAAGATCTGTGTTTAAAGGACAGATTTCCTTCAGTAAACGATTTCTATTTCAATATTGTAGTAGTAGGAAGACGCCGAGAAAGTGAATTTTTGCAGTTTTTTGAAGAAACGGATTTGAACGAAAATGACCGGTTTATGTGTCTCAAGGCATCAACTGATGGTCACTGCAGTGCCTCTGACCGAAAGGTCCCAGGGGATCAGAATATATACTACACAGAAAGGGAAGTAGAGGGCGGGTCCTTTGATCTTCAGTGAGCCACCGCGCAGTGCGAACCGCCATCTTGAAATTGTGCAAAGGACCTGCAAGAGACAGCTCAAATGCCATTTTCTCAAAAACGGCTCCGAAGTTTCTTCGCTTCTTTCAACGGCTCTCTAACTTTTCCAACGGGTAGTGATAATTGCACTGTGTATTATGACATACAATCTATTTTGGTGTATTATTTTGTTTCCTTAAAAATTACACAAATGTAATTTTTTTGAAATGCTTTAAATGACTTCTTTTGAAGTGCTGTAAATAACTTCAAATAAAGTTTTCCGAAAACTCATAACTTTTCTGTTGAAAAGAGCTTTAATTTCGCGTTTTTAGTAATGCTTAAACGATATTTTCTTAAAAACTACTCCAAACTTTTTAATGCAAATTGTCATTTAGGACGAGGTTTTACTCTTCTTTAATATTCTTAAACAAATATTTCGGTTCTATTATTAGAAACGGAAGAATTGAGAAAATTTCAAAAGAATGTACTTTGGGAGGAATGTACTTTGGCTAGAGTATGAGGAAAGTCCAATAAACTGATCCAGACCAAAGAAAATCGAAAACTAATAAGAGAAAGTCGGTGCCATTCGTAGCGCTACTAGTTATGTATTTATAATTCTTTACCCTTTTATCTCTATTTATTATTAATATTTGCCCATATGCGATATTAACATTTGCCCACACTAAGCAAATATCCCCTCGAGTTACGTATGTTTTTACTAGTTATGCAAATATCAAATACAACAAATAAAACGGAATTAATAAGCACCTTCACCACCGTTCACTACATAATAAATGCTAGGTCGTACAAATGCTTACACACTTAAATATGGCGACCATGCGCATCGCCGAATTCAGCCGCTGTCTGGAGGAAAATTCTAGCGGTCGGGTGCTCTGATCAGTAGTTTTTGCAATTTTTTTAACAACACCGCCGCAACAATGCTGCAACAGTACTCTAACGAAACGGACCTCCCACGATCTTTCCTTCCTTTTCCTCGTCGCGCTCGGAAACACGTTATCTATCATTATCTACCAATGAAAATGAGATCTGCACCATTTTTTAAGCGTTCTTTACGTTATCTGAAGACAAAGTGAAAGTGAATTATTGTCAAATAGTTTGTGGTTGTGTGCAGCATAAAATTTTAAGTTAGGGTGGTTTTGTCTGGTACCCTAAAATAAATAGTGGTGACTAGCATATCTTGTACGGCTAATACGTACAGCATATCTCGTAGGGCGAGAGCAAAGACTTCCGGTTGCGATGAATTTAGAAGCAGTTATTTATCAATTATTCCTCAGAATGCCCGGTGAAATATGTTATACCATCTGATTCCTAAAAAATGTTTTACGTATTGAATGAAAGAATACCATACTTTCACCGTATAACTTCTTCAATAACCTATGCCCGCAAAAGTTTTTCCGTAAGAGCCTGTACTAATTAGGTAAACTTTAATGAAAAAAAGTAGGCGGGTGAGAGCCAATTTTTTTCTTACCATCTTGAACAGATTTTGTTTTCATTTATAGTATTTTTAGTATGTACTTCACCGTGGTCGATCTAACGAATATTACCTTAAATCTATCGGGAAATATCAATTTTGGAGAAAATCGGCTCAACGTTTAGGCGCTAGCGTTGACCACGGACTGACTGATGTGCTGTCAATCAATTTTTCCGTATCAAGGACCCACAAAATACGGATTCTGTTTACGCAACGTGTTAAAAGGAGTAAATTGCTATATATAGGATATATATAAGATTCTTATATATAGGCTATATATATATGATTTATTCATTTTTTCGTTACCGGAGCCCGGCAGTAAGAATTTTTCTGCTAAAAATTCGCAATTTTCCGGCGTACAATTACAATACTTTCTCTTCTTAAGGAGTAAGGACAGAAAGTTATTCAAAGAAAACCAGATTTTCAATGTGACGCGCCATACCGAATAATCTTATAAAAATCATGGTAGTAAACACCATGGAGGATAACGGAATCTCAATAAAGCTTTTTCATTCGCAATCCAAGAAAACATATTTTTTTATTTCATACTTTGAGATCTTATAATGAACTCCTTGGAACCAAAAACGTACACAGACGAGGTCGTATGTGTGGTTTTCGTTTCGAAAGAATGTGTTTATTTAGAACCGAGAAAAATAAAAAAAATGGATTTGCAAGTCTTCACTAAGAAGGTATTAACGATTTTAATGAGGAATTCATATTTTACTTTTTCGCTACCGCGATAGAGAGAAAGTTACGTAATGCTGCGCGAAAAAAACAGCGAATATTCGGCAGAAAACTCTTATTACAGGGCCATGGTAACAAATAAGTAGATAAATTCAGATGCTGAATTTACAAACAAACAAACAAATAACCTAACTCGTGGTGCCCCCAGAATCCAGGTTTTGTTAGTCCTTCCTTTTAAAAAATTGACGACAAAACGTCTGCTGACTGCCCGTCTGTAAACAACGGTAGTGGCTAAATCATTCAGCTGACTTTCTTCAAAATTGATATTCCCCAATTGATCTGGTTGATGACGCGGCCCCTTGAATTTGAAACCAATATTCTAATCTTGGGAGGTACTTTACATGAAGACCCTGGGACATTTTTAAAATTTTCAAAAAAATGTCTTCATCGTTTTTGATGAAACATTGTTATTGCATAGTGTGAAATACGTTTAAGAGAATGGCGCAGGTCTAATGTTCGTTGAAAACCTTAATTTTTCGAAAACTGAAAAAATTGAAACTTTTTTCGGCACCTTCCTACAACAATTATGAAGATAAACATTTTTTCTCAAAGAAATACTTTTTTAAGAATACATGTATTCTTAAAATATAATGTTATGTTCATTTTTCAAAATAGAGTATTTTTGCGAAATTTTGTGTCTAACGCAATTTTCTTTCTTAAACAATTTGTTCGTAAAAACGGCACAAAATTTGTTGATTAAATTTAGACCGTAGATAGCGTAAAGGACGCTTAAGAGAATGGTGCAGTTTTCATGTTCGCTGGAATGCATCATTTTAGGAAAATGTAAAAAAAAAAAAAAATGAAAAAACTGTCGGCGTCTTCCAACAACTACAATTGTGAAGGTACAATTTTTCTTAATGAAATGTGTTCATCAAAAACAGATCTTCAAGTAATGACACGCTGGTTTTTTGAAAGTATGGGTATTTTTTGTGTATTTTCCAACTCTCCCACTCCGAATTTACTGCGCTTCGTGAACGTAATTAGAAGTGTTTCGAGGCAGCTAGATACTCCGTAAGTTAGAATGTGTATATTATTTCATATTTCTTTGTTCGTTTCTTATATTGGAGCTTTTGTAATACGTTTTCAAATTAATATTTTAGAAATTCTTCGAAACCTATATGATAAATATGAAATGACAATTGCTAGCCTTCTGAGAATATCAGATTGGAATGCTACAATGGCATTGCGCGTCGCGCTCGCGAATTTCTGTGAATTACGTTTCATTGTTGTGACATGATTTAGCTGTATGAAAAGGAGTTAAAATTGACAAAATTTGTTTTGATATTTGCTTAAATATATTTAGTTTTCGCACCAGGTGTTCTACCATGTGTAATAAGTTTTACAAAAATTGACGACTGGGATATGCTAATTCGGATAGAAATTGTAGTATAAATACCATGCATAACCATTACTAAGGGAAGAGAAAATACACGAAGTTTTAGCACTACTAGTTTTTTTTCCATAAAATCATTCCTTTTTCCTAATGAGGGTTTCGTGTGGGTGGCAATTTGCTTCTCTTATTCGCGACAATCTTTGTGATTTGATGTACATTGTATTTTCGCCAATGAAAAGTAAATCTATATGCAACGTATTGGGGACAAGTATAATCTGCGCACGTTTCCTTGAACAATCTCAAACTTAATTTGCAACTCGGTATGATCATTTCTCCAAGTTGTCTGGAAATCAAATTTAAGTTACTATCTGCATTATTGTTCGCGTAGTATAAAAATAACTTTAAAACTTATGTTTTCATTATCAAATATTTGTATTCTGATATTGAATTTTTGTATGAAAAGACAGACAATGCCTAATCAATTTTTTAGATGTGAATGTACCTGTTGTTCTCAGGTTGCTCAGTAC
This sequence comes from Teleogryllus oceanicus, assembly GCA_964035755.1. Lineage (NCBI taxonomy): Eukaryota > Metazoa > Arthropoda > Insecta > Orthoptera > Gryllidae > Teleogryllus > Teleogryllus oceanicus. Next base: position 172,229,167 of record CAXIVR010000001.1, on the reverse strand, counting down.
AACTTAGTGTGTAGATTGCAATTGGTTAATTGCTATCTTCTTGCACCAAATGGACCGTCGAACAGTACTGCGAAGTATTCCAACTCAGGAGAGCTTTTTGCAGTGATGAATCTTGAAAAAGATGTTTCGGAAGATACGACGTCAGGAAGACTTATTTTAAATAATTGTACTACAGTATTACTGTCCACAAACACCTCAAGAAACACAGATATAGGTGAGCGCAAGAGTAAGTGTTTTAAGACTGCTGAAGTTTGGTGAGGAATTATTTATATTTCTTAGTAAATAGCAAAGTATGCAACTAGTTTATAATATTGTGCATAATTGCATATTTACTTACGTTGTAAACAAATTTTTAATTAAAGTAACATACCAACTAGTTGCATATGCTATTTCTTGTATAACAGCATTATAATTTTTTAAAGAGCGAAAAATAATTTTGGAAACTAATTCCAAAAGTATTTTACAGTTGGCAAAATAGTTGGTGGTTTGAAGACAGGTCGAGACGAAGGAAAATTAATATGGAGGTCAGGCGACGAGATTGGCGGGGAGAACTGGCAGGGAAATCAAGCTGTACCATAAAATGCTGTATTGGTACAACCACCGCCGCCGCCCCCGCCGCCACCACTACCACTACCACTACTACCACTACTACTACTACTACTACTACGACGACGACGACTACTACTACTACTACTACGACGACGACGACGACTACGACGACGACGACGACGACTACTACTACTACTACTACGACGACGACTACTACTACTCGACTACTACTACTACTACGACGACTACTAGCTGCGACTACTACTACTACTGCGACGACTACTACTACTACTACGACGACTACTACTACTACGACGACGACTACTACTACGACGACGACTACTACTACGACGACGACTACTACTACGACGACACTACTACTACGACGACGACTACTACACGACGACGACTACTACGACGACGACGACGACTACTACGACGACGACGACTACTACGACGGCGACGACGACTACTACGACTACCACTACCACTACCACTACGACGACTACCACTACCACTACGACGACACTACTACTACGACGACGACTACTACGACGACGACGACTACTACGACGACGACGACTACTACGACGACGACGACTACACTACCATTACGACGACTACCATACGACGACTACCACTACGACGACTACCACTACGACGACTACCACTACGACGACTACCACTACGACGACTACCACTACGACGACTACCACTACGACGACTACCACTACGACGACTACCACTACGACGACTACCACTACGACGACTACCACTACGACGACTACCACTACGACGACTACCACTACGACGACTACCACTACGACGACTACCACTACGACGACTACCACTACGACGACTACCACTACGACGACTACCACTACGCACCACCACCACTACTACTACCACTACTACTACCACTACTACTACTACCACTACCACTACCCCACCACTACCACACACCACCACTACTACCACCCTCACCACTAATACCACCGTCTGGCTTAAGTGGCTGAAGGCATCAATTGATTTCACTGCGGTGCGTCTGACCGGAATTTCCCAGGGTTCGAGTTCCGTTGGTGGCAGCATTTTCGCCTCTAGCTACATAGCCCTGTTCGAGTTACGACGCTGTCTGCTGGAGACGCCTAGCGGCCGGCTGCTCTGATGGGTACTTTTCCGGTTTTTTTTTTTTTTTTTGCCCAACACCAGGTGAATGCTCAGCAGTACCCTAACAAACGGGCCACGGATCTTCCTTGTCTCATCCTGACCTCTTACTTACACACTCGTACTCTTACATGCAGTGCATTACCACACTAGTCGGGTACGTAGAGCTTGTTCCGGGTGGTGCTATGTCCCGCTGGTGGGAGATACTTTGGGAAAATCCCCAAAACCGAAGTACGTCAGCGCCTGATCTCGCCATTGGGAGGACGATCACCGACTCATCGCGCGAAACATACACTACACTTACGGGGCTACGACCTTAATAGTTGGCGTGCCCGGAATCACTAATTAAATGTTATTTTTCCTTTCGTAATAATCTGCGAATCGGAATACTTCGATAATTGAGGATCAGTGATCGGCTTGAGAATACAAATTTCGAACGCTCGAAATAGTTCCTATTTATCACCGTCTTGCATATGGACCACAATTCATAAATAATAGGGGGTTTCCTGGCATCATGGTTGGACTGCGCGCGTGCCATTTCTACCTATTTTCGATAGTAAAAAAAGTTTCTCGCGTGAGAAAATTTTAAGGAAGTCTATGTGGAGGAAAAAGTATTAATAATTATTTTTTTATAATAAACCATCAATAAAAAAAACAAGCACTAAAAGGTTCCGCACTGAAATCAAATGCTTGGTCGCCCAATAGGAAGTATTCAATAATACTTCCTAAGCCTCCGCCAGACGACGTGTATTTATGGATTTCTCTCTGAAGAAAATGTTTTTTTTTTCTGAAATATCTAGAATTTGCAGAGACCTTACCTGTATTCCATTCTATTTTTTTGTGTTTACCTGTAGCCACGATTATATTCGTTTCTCGTTTGCACCATATTCTGGCGTTGTTTTCGTCGCTTAAAACTAAGTACATATTTTAGTTCGTTTTGGCAGTTACCTTCTATAAATCTTTAAATATCTTCTCTTCTATGGACTCCTCCGTAGAAAGGGTGTTCAATGTAAGGTTACCAGAAGCACTCTGGAGTACGTATTCTCTTAGAAGGTATCCTGTTTTGTACTCTGTTTTTCAGTAGTGTACTCTTTTTTTTCATGTCTCCTATAAAGTATTTGAACTTCGATGTATCTAATTTCTTGGAAATTATTACATTGATTTTCGAAGTACTTATTTAACAGTTTCATGTCTTCTAACGCTGGTGGTTTTTGACAATTCGTTCTATATCTATATCTACTACTACATGAGCTAGCAATCTTGTAGAGAATGCTTTTCTAAAGCTAACGATAGAGAAGTGAACGATCCGGCGACGGTGGCTAGACCCTTTAACCAATATTTTTCGAGAATTAGTCGATCTCACTATGTGTCTTCAACAAAATTCAATATCAGATGTTTCCACAAAATTTTAGACACGATGTTTGTTGCCGCAAATTCTTCCTATGAAATGATCAAAAAAATCGGTAAACTAAAAAAATAAATATTCGACCGATTTAGATGATTTTTCCGGATTGTTTGTTAAAGACTTGTACGCCTGCCATTATTCACTTATTCAATGCATCGTTATGCACCAGAACTTTTCCAGATATTTTTAAAGACAGCTACGATTAAGCAGCTCTTCACAGAAGACAACAACAAATAAATTCACAATTATCGGTCAATTTCTCTCTTGTCAGTTTTTTTTTACAAACATTTGACTTTTTTATACGTACGAATGGAAATCTTTATCTGTAAACACGAAGCGTTTCCGGAGTGCCAACATGGATTTAGAAAATCAAAATCCTCGGAAAGAGCCATATTTTCATTTCTCGAAGATATTGCTTCATCCATGGATCAAAATGAAGTATATATTAGAATTTAGATCTTTCTAAAGCTTTTGACGTCGTTGAACATAACATTTTACTTTCAAAATTACCTCCATAAGGAACTCGTGGTATGACTCTAGATTTGTTATGTTTGTATCTTAAATAACGATCTCGGAGGGTACAAATACAGGACTGGAATGATGGGACATTATATACACATCTTTGTGATTCATTGCTAATTGCACAAGGGGTCCTGCAGGGTCCGATTTTAGGTCCTATTCTCTTCATACTGTACGTAAATGATATGCCCTCGACGATTCGAAACGGAAGAACAATTTTCTTTGTGGATGATACGAATATTCTTTGCCATAATGAAATCGTAAATAGTAAATATAAGATGTTTCACATTGGTTCTGTAAAATTAATAGTAAATGAAGGGGAAAAAATTCAATAGTTTTCCATTTCAAATAAACAATTGCGTACTCCATTGAAAATGAAACCACCTGCTAACCCTGACTTGTGATAAGTCAAAATGTCGAATGTTTACATTTTCAGAAGTCATACAATTAAGATTTAATTAATGTTATATTGATTCCTGTTCCTTTATCGGAATTCTTTGTTGCCAGTGTTGCCTGATCATCGGAATTTCCGCCAGGTTTAGCGGTTTTCTAATAACTTTTTGTGCAAGAATTAGTGTAATTAAGTTTACTGATTGATTTTCAAAGAGTGACTTTTTACTTTCTCGCCCTTACCACGACCTTATTACAACAGGCATCAACTGATTTTTACAAAGACAATTCATTAAGAAGGAGAAAAGGGAAAATACCCCATGACCAGACTAGAGACAACGAAATAGAAACGACTGTTAGAGATCACTTTCGAATCAACACTTACCTTGTGCTAATTGGCTAAAGGAAAAATTTTAAGCGATCGTTGAACTTGAAGAGATGACTTTTTCAATTTAGGAAAACCGGGAGAAAATTTGCGATCAGCCTTTACACATCTTGAAGACTGACTGATTTCTTTCAGTACTGACTGATTTAAAGTATCATTTGGCAACTTTATGTAGTAAACAATCTAAAGAACACTGTTTATGTTTAACAAATAATTATGAGCATTATGTTTACCTAAATGTCGATATTACCATATACATTATCAGTTTAATTAGAGTCCAGAAAAAAACCCTTTTTCCAAATTATGCCTCACAAACATAAACAAAAGAATTTTCTTTTTTGTTTTTTTTATTAATTTTTATTTAGACCATTAGCGTGGGATTTAAAATCATATTGATTTCCGCAGAAAAAATTCAACTCTTCAACTTTTAACTTACCATATTTAATTTTAGTCATAAATGTGTGTCCTAATTACGTACATGTATACATATACACACATACATGCATACATACACACACATACATGCATACATACACACATACATGCATACATACACACACATACATGCATACATACACACACATACATGCATACATACACACACATACATGCATACATACACAACATCATGCATACATACACGCTTACATGCATACATACACACATACATGCATACATACATACATACACACACACATACATACATACATACAACATGCATTAATAATTAAATAATTATCATTTAAACTATTTAATGTTAAATATGTTCCTAATTAATGTTTGTATGATTATATTCTGTGTATTATGATATACAGTATGATCAGAATTGTATGGACAAGTTTTCCCATCTGATTTTCAGGTGAAAGAAATGATATTCCAATAGCATACGAAGCATTAATTGAAGACAAAGGGAAAAATACAGTGTATTTGAAGCTTTCAGCCACTTGCGTTGAATCACTGCTGCTAAAACCTGATACAGAACTGGTGGCTGAGGTTCAGTTTCAGTTGAACAGAATCCCATATTGTGAATGGCATTATGCTGTTGATAAAATAGCTGATTATAAAATAATATTTCCTGATACCTTTTTGGAGCCAAGTATTCCATGGACTCCTCTCAGGTTTGTTGTTGTTTGTGTTATTAACATTATTATTATTATTATTATTATTATTATTATTATTATTATTATTATTATTATTATTATTATTTCCTACCATGCTGCAAAAACACACTTTTTCTAGCATATAGAAATTAATTTTTTTGAAATGTATGTAATGTGTTTCAGTGAAAAGGTGTATGGTTCTGTATTTAAACTTCCATTATATCATTGTGTATTAATGCTTAGGTAATGTAGAGGGACAAATGTTAAATGATGTACGATGTGTGGTTGAACTAGGACAACAAAAGTTACTATCTTGTAGAAATCTTGTAGGGATACATCATGAAAAGATTACATTATAAGTTTGTCAGTCACATATCAAAGAAGACAAAAACATTTTTTTGCAATTTACTGGACTTTATGATGCTGAGAAGAGCTTAGATGAAGATCCACGAATAAATTTTAGATAGAAATTGATTTTTTTCAAAATTTTGAGTTGATAGTGTAAGAAATGTAACATGGTTCCATTCAGGACAACCAAATCATTTTTTAAACATAACTCCATTGTAGTATTTTAAGCAATTTTTCAAATTGTTTTAGTTTTTTATAGCCGTATTCAGGCAGAAGTAGTGTGCAATGAAAGTAGCCCTAAATAAATAATGTCTAGTGTTATTTGAATTCTTTTTACTAATCACTGGGATGCATCACGAAAATAATTGTCATTTGATACGTACATCACTATCGATGTTACCCCTTCCATGAAATTTCCTACAATAAGGTCATAATTGACTCCATTTTTTTATTTAAAATAAATCAGATCATTGCATTTTTTAAAACTATGTTGGAGAAAGGAAGGAAAAACTGTGTTAAGAGGACAGAAATAAAGCGAGAATGGTAGGTGATGTGGTGTCTTCATCTTTTTCCTGACTAATCTAGTGGTTTTTGTCTGAAACGTCTTCAGTAAGGGGCTCAAATTTCCTCAAAATTTGTAGAAGTTCTTTGAATCTTTTTATTAAAAGACCTTGAGTATACCATAAAAATAATACAAAAAATATTCCAATCTACAACAAAACAGAGTATTTCCTACCGTGGAGTCATTTATGATGGGTACTGTGTTAGAGGATACATGCGTAGATTGATATTACGTAGCGCATCCCAAAAGTAAGTTTCCCAATTTTGTGAAATAAAAGACAACTTATTTACATGCAAAACGTTATTGACAACAAGTAGGGCAATGTTTGAGTTATTTTTCGACATAGTTACCAAACGAATTGAGACACTTGTCATATATCAACTTTTGTAGACTTGTGTCGTAGAAGTGTGCCGCCTGCAACTGGAACCAGCGTGACATAGTCGTCTTCAGTTCTTAGTCGATGTGAGAACGCTGACCGGAGAACAGGAATATCTTCAGGTGCAGGAAAAGATGAAAATCACTGGGTGCGAAATCAGTACTGTATGGGGGATGCTCGAACAGCTCCCAGCAGAACTGTTGCTGTTTGCCGCGCCGTATGTTGACGAGCATCATCATGGAGCAGCACAAGAGCTGTAGTAGTCCTGACAGCCCTTAATTTGAATGACACGTCGCAAGTCCCGCAGAGTTTCACAGTAACGGGCAGCGTTGTTTCACCTCTGGGCAGGGAGTGAATGAGCAGAATGCCCTTCCTGTCCCAGAACTCAGTGCACATTATCTTCTGCATTGACTGTGTGTTTGAAGTTCTTCTTGACCGGAAATTCACTGTGACACCAGTACACTGACTTGCTTGGTTTCCGGGGTAATGTGCGAAATTCACGTCTCATCGCTCGTGACGATCTTACCGAGGAACTCGTTGCCGTCATCATGATACTGCTGCAAAAACCTCAGCGCTGCCCCAAAGCGTTTTGCTTTGTGCTCGGATGTCAAGTTTTTCGGCACCTACCTGGCTCATATTTTCGTGAACAGCAGATGCTTTGTGACAATTTCAAGCAACAAGGATCGCGATATCTGCGGAAAATGGCTACTGAGATCCTTAATCGTGCAGCGACGGTCCTCCACGATCCGCTGGCACACCAGCTCCACAAGTGATGAGGTACGGTGGCCCATTTTGCCATTCATCATGGACACTTAGACGACCTTCGGGAAATTACTGACACCAGCGACGCACCTTTTGCCCATGATGTTCGGTCAGTAGGCCTGACAGAGCTGACGATGAATTTCGATCGGCGCAATGTTGTGCATTAATATTAACTTTATCACGGACCGTACCTCGAAGGTGTCGGGAGAATGAATAAGCTTCGCCATTTCGGGCCACTCCTGTCGCACTACTGGTACTCGGTGGGATCTGTCCGGCCGGCACATGATTTGCACGTCAAAGATCTGTTACCCATGCACAATTTCCCCCTCTAAATGCGTGTTCTTTCAAAGAAAAAAAAAAATAGGGAAAGTTACTTTCGGGATGCGCCTCGTACATATGAATCGACAACTTGGTTATACCTGTGTTAACTGTTAATATATAATTTTAGACACTATCAATAAAAGTGTTTGGCGTGTGCGTTTGTGCGTGTGTGTGTGCGTTTGTGCGCGTGTGTGCGTTTGTGCGTGTGTGTGCGTTTGTGCGTGTGTGCGTTTGTGCGTGTGTGTGTGCGTTTGTGCGTGTGTGTGTGCGTTTGTGCGTGTGTGTGTGTGTGTGTGTGTGTGCGCGCGCGCGCGCGCGCGCTCGCATGCGTGCGTACCTGCGGTCGAACGTGCTTGCTTGCGTGTTACCCGCAAATACCCAGTAGGTTTCTGGGGTTAAATTGCCCATGAAATTGCCTTAATCGAAATCTCCTTATGACATGTGAGAACTAAAGTGTTTTTTAGTGAATTTTATGTATGAATTATATTTTTAAGCATTTATTTTATCCTTAATATTGAACTTTAGACAAGGTACATTCTGTTTGTTTTTTATATTGATTTGAATTGAAAAATTGGTTTTCCTTCTTTCCACAACCCATGTGTAAAGAGAATCTGATGGAATATAAATGTGATATTTCATAAAATGTCTTCACTTTTATTGTCCTGAACGAAAAACAGTAAGCATAAAAAAACAATGAATGTGCAAATCAGGGAATTAATAAATGCCTATCAATATTGATAAAGGAGAAAAAAGTTGTGGACATTTATGTTTGCAGGGAATTTAGTTTCTTGTTTGCTTAATGATTTATTTAAGATCTTATTGTAGGCAATGGAGTGAAATTTTAGATCCCAGATTAAATTTGAAGCAGAAGGAGGCTGTTGTCGCCATTACTACACCAGTTAGTTGTTTTCTTCCTCCAATACTCATTATTGGTAAGAAAATTATGATGTAAAATTCTCGTAATTACATTTTGTATCTTAAGTTTAATAATTATTAAATTTGCGTACAAATAGTGTAGCTTTATGTGTGCAAGCCAAGTGGTATTAAGATAATATAGGGTTATGATATTTTTGGCTTTAGAAAATGAAATATCATGCATGAATGAAGAGAATGACATTTAACTTCATTTTGATACATGGGATTAATCCATTTTAACTTCACCAAAATTAAATAAAAGAGATTAAACTAGTGTTAATTCCTGAATAATTAATGCCATTGTTGTAAATAAATCCACATTTATTTTGCATGAAATTCCTTCAAAATCCAATGGTGAACATATTTTCCCTATTTCGTACCTATGTATTGTCTTTATGTACTTTTAATTTTAAATGGATTGCACTGTTCTTCAAAAGATTAACTGTCTTACACAAACCACCACTCTTAATATTGATTACATCCAACAATTGTTCTGTGAAGATGTTATATCTACTTGTGGTGGTAACAAGTGAATTGGGTCTGAAATCATACTTTACAGAGATTAGAAAAATATGTGGATGGAATTTTCCGCATAAATCATAATTTTTTTTTTCATGGATGACTGCAATTGTTGTCTACTTTTATTATCCGCAAACAATTTCACATGAAACTGTGACGAAAATAGTTCTATTAATAGTATATTTTGTGAAGATAGAGAAACATTTTTGTAGTAGTAATGTAAGGTTCATGATATTCTTGGCTTTAGAAAATGAAATATCAGACGTAAATTCATCATAATATAATAATTCCGCATAAAGCTTTATTACTAGCAGTAGTAGCTTAGTAGAAGTTGCAGCAACTTGCTGAATGACACTGCACTAGGCAGATTATAAATCCCGAAGGCTTCGGACTCCCAAAGCTTTGTCATTCTCGTTCAGCCTTTTTGTAATTATAAATTGTACAATTAATTTCTTCTCTTCTAGAAAAAAACCTTTATACCGTTTTAAAGAATTATGACAAAACTACACCTAATATATGATATGATCATTTTCTAATAAGGTTGGTATGGAGCATTGGAGGCTCTAGAGACAATTTTTAGGGGGGGAGGCACAAAATTCTTGGGAATATGCAAGCAAACAGTAAATATAGTGTTTTAATAGGTCATGGTGGAAGAAACATTCTTCCATCGTGTGATGGATACTTAAGATCAAAAACGGTTGAAAAACGTGAACACTATGTGCGACGTACTGTGGGAGAAAGGTGCAAACTTGCCCTGCAAGTTTTCGCTGGCGATTGAAATGCAGGTATACTCCATTGACGGATAAGCATAACTAAACATTCACATAAACAGTACTAAAAGGCTTCAGGTAAGTTCTGTGAATAATACTTTTTTTCGGCTGAAGTGAAATGTGAAGTAAAGTGTTCAAAAGGTGAAGCATTCTGGTAGGACGTTTTCGCTGTATAATTTTTGGAATTTGTGCAAGTAGGAATAATAGAAAATTTTCCTATGTGTGGACTAAATCAACAGCTAGTAGGAGAGCACAAGCAGTGAATCATGCTTACTAAACTATATTGAAGACAATGTCAGACAAATTCAAGAACTGATATTATGACCTGACAGGCGCAGAAGACCGTATTGTGTTTTAAAGGCTCTGGTGAAAGCTGCTTTCTTAGTTATAAGGAATCTCTAGGCCGTTCCTGATATCAGGCCATTTTAATCTAATGGTCTGACTTCTTTGATGATGAATAAGCACTAAAATATCAACAGGCAATTGCCCGAAGATTTCATAGAAGTAGTAAAATTATACTCTTGAAGTTATAAGATTGAAGATCTTTTATGGGACCAGTGGTCATGAAAAAACAAACGAAAACACACAGAAAGTTATAAATGAAACAAAAGGATTTCTCGTTGCATAATTCTACAGAAAAATAAACTATTCACCTTTCTTATCAGGAAGTCGTATAATGGGCGTTTTCTGAGATCGACATTCAGATATGATGTTGACATTAAAAAGCGAAAACCTGGAAAGTCTTCGAATAAATTTGAGAAACTGTCACCTTTATGAACTAGTGAAAAAACACCTGTTTCAAATATTGTGTTACAGTATTGTATACAGTTGTTGTATGTACTACGCATTTGTTACAATCGAATGTAATTGATATTATATGTAAAAAATGAGGAATAAAATATTCTTTTGTTTAATCCCCAAGTATGAGACAACGCAGCAAAAAAGACATTTGTATGTCGTTACTAAAACTCTCAAGTGTTCGTATTTTTTATTCAAAATGCGTTCGTGAATATTCTTTAGCCAGAGTTTCACCCACTTTGAACACTCATGAAAGTATAACACCGTGATTTATTTCGTCTAGAAAATTCGTAACCACAAACAACCAAAATACGAAAATCACGGGCTCCTGCTGATCACGTCCGACCACAGAGACGATTCTAATCCTTTGACTCCTGGGACGGTTCCTCTCTGCTCGGGCCTAACTCCGGGAGATTTCTTCAGGATCTCGTCTGACCATGGGACGACTACTTGCCCCCGACTGCGGGACGTCTCTCCTCGGCTTGCGTCTGACTTCGGGACCCCTGCTCACGGTCCCGGACCACAGGACGTCTCACCTAGGCTCGTAATTACAACGTGACAACTGCTCGTGTCCGACCACGGGACACCTGTCTTTGCCGGGACGTCTCCACGCAGTAAGTTCCTCTACGAAACTGGCGCTGTTCTGAGTTCCCCCAGCGAAACTAGGGCTGCTCTGACCGGCAGCACTTGTATACCCCTTATGGAGTATATAAGGTATAAAAGTAGGCTACTTGCGCCCCTCTAACTAGCCCCGGGGTATGAGGGAACTCCAGTTCCCAAGTTGCCCCGTGCGCCAACACCGCTTCCTGCGGCGCTGTCTGGTGCCCCACCACTGTATACTGACACTTTGATTACGGCTTGGTGGGACTACCGCATGTGACTAGTTGCTTAAAACGAGTGAGTGGAGAGTGAACTGCTCGTCTTAAATGATCGCGGAAGCCTCGCCATCCAGCGGTGGAAGATCAACGCCACCTCCCTAGAGGGGAAAACATACACTACACTTACGGACCTTAGCAGTTGACGCGCTCGGAGTCACTAATCAGTTAACTTTCATTTCCAATTTTTTCCTTGCCAGGGCCGGGGAATGAGAGTTTTTCTGTCGAAAATTCGCAGTTTTCCGGTGCACAATAGTAATATCTTTCCTTCTTACGAAGTAAGGACGAGAAATTACAATGTCATTCGAAGAAAATACGTACACCCTTAGAAAGGAATTTCTCACAAGTGTGATTGTGAAAACGAGGGAGGGGGTGATAGAAAGGAATGCTTTCATAGCTTTTGTGTGAGTACATTTTTAACTTCAAGTTCTAACTTGAAGTTTTCCATCCATCCATCTCTAGGTGAAATTTTCCATCCATCTCTAGATGGATGGAAAATTTATCAGAAACGTGTCTAGTGATTACATTGGAACACTCCACGATTTTGAAGTAAAGTACAGTGAAGTTACCATTGTGTGAATTAGCAAGTTCGGAGTAGGAGAGGTTTGGAAATAAAGGTTTTAAGTCAGCAGAAAGTTAGTAAGTACTAAATGTTACAAAGGGGTTTTCAAGAAACTGAAGTAATACGTACGTATTTTTGAATTACCACTAACAAAAACTAGAAAGTCATGCCATGTCAACTTATATGCGAAGATCACATTAAGTCTAAGAGTTCAAGCTCTGAAAGAAACGGAATACATTGAAAATAATGGTGAATTATTTTCTATATGTCATAATAGCAATAATAATAATAATAATAATAATAATAATAATAAAAACATTATTGTAGTATTCATCTGTTCAGTTTTTACATGGGTTAAAAGAAATGGATTTGATCTTTTCAGTTTACGACATTTTTTAAAATGTTCCCAAAACATGAAAACTTAACCCAACATGTCTCCTGATACGCCAACGATTTATGCTACATTTATTCCTGGGACTGCAACCAAGGGACCATCCCGGCATTCACCTTAAGTGATTGAGTAAATCGATGTGAACCTCAATCAGTATATTGGGTTAATGCAAAGATACAATACACTACCCCAAACGTAATAGAACTATTCAATTTCAGTGCACCCAACACACAAAGACAAAATGAAAATATTTTGAATTGAATATTCCATTTTTATATACGACGAAGATTAAAATAAAAATGAAGAAAGGTATTTTTGTGTGCGAAAGATATTAGTTCATATTTAGAAAATTAGATAATATCACAGTGTGTAAGATTTGTGAGTAAAGTTACTGGACCGAGAGATTTGAGTAACGGAGAGTTAATAGAATGAAATTGAAGAAAAGGAGAAGAAGGAACGGAATGAGCAAGGATTTTAGTGATCCGAGAAGAGAGAAAGAAAAAAAAAAGAAGGATTTATGAAAAAATGAAAAGGAAGTATTTATCTGAGAAGTGGAGTAGAACGTTGTACGTTCAGATTAAAATCTGAACGTACAACGTTCTATTCCATTTTTATTTTCTCAAAAACGGCTTCAAATTTTGTCTTTAAAGTTTTTCCTCGAATGTGACAAAGAGCGTTAAAGAAAATGGTTCTGGTCTCATTTTCGCCGAACTCACTGTATTTTCGCAAATTCCAAATAAATAGCATGGCAAAAATACAATATTGAAGATAGACTTTTTTTGCTAAATGAAATTTGTTCTAAACAAATCAGTTCTCCGAAAAGGTCTTGTACATTTTGTAATATGAGTAGTTTAGCGTTGTTTTTGCAATCTTCGACATTGCAAATTTGTATTTTCCGCGCTTCATTTGCTAGAGTCGTTCACGAGATATCAGATTGGATTACGATAATCGGAACGCCGCATCGTGACATGGCAGTTTGAAATGCTTCGACCTGATGGTTGGGAGATGTTATGGCTGTATGAAACGTAGTTTTAACTGTCGAATTTGTCTTTATGTGCAGGTTTATTACAAATGATTCATTTGTATTTTTTTTATATTAATTATTATTATTCATTTGTATAATGTTAATAAATTAAATTTTAGAAACTATTTCATATACTCATGATGACTGATAAACACAATGACTGATACATTAATAGAATCGCAGATTCTCTAAGTTTTTGTCATTTTATCGTAAATGTTCAGTATGCCCGCCTTTCGTCACTCGATACACATCTACGCGATAGTCTAATTGATCCCAATAACTATGAAGCATTTCTTCAGGAACTGTCATTCCAGAATCGACAATGCGAATCTTTTCCTCCATTTTTGTTGGCAATGGTGGCCCCTAAACAAAGTCTTTCACATGCCCAAAATGAAAAAATAAGAAGTTATAAGGTTGGGAGACCTAGGGGGCTATGCAAATAACACCAAATCGTCATCAGCACAGCTGTCTGCCAATGCAGTGGATCATCATCTTGTTGGTGTATGAAATTTTCTGAATAGTGTTTTAAGTTGTGGTAATAACCACAACTGTAACATCCACGTATGTCATACCCGACACAGTGGCCTTACAAAAATTAAATGATCGCACACCTTTGCTTTGAATATCGCACAAAACACGTTTAGATTGAAAGAATTACCCTCATTATCTGCAACTGAATGTGGATTTTTCGCCCCCATATGCGTACATTATGTCAATTGATTTTGCCAATTCAGTAAAATGTTGCCACATCACTGAAAAGGAGACGCGAGGCAAAATCTTCATCCTCCATTTGTTACGAATTAATATAAATTGGTTAGAGTTATATGAACTTGCGGAAAAGACAGTTGAGAGATGTAACGTTGGTTACCGTGGTCGCAATTTTGTTGAGAGTTCGCTAGACAGTGGACGCCTGAATGAAGGTCGGAATATTATTGTGACATTCTGGTTTTAAAACCGAATGATTAAAGACTTCTGGATGGTATGAAATGGTGTGGTGTTTACTAGTCACATCATTATAGAAATAATATAAGGCATTCTTTTGTCTTATATTTATTTTCCATGAAGCTTTTTCGGTCGCATTGCTGCCATCTGCAGTGCAATTCTGAGGAGGCTGGGGGCCCCGGTACTGACAAAGGAGCCTGTTTCCGCAGAAGTGGAAAGGGTAACATTTGGCGATTGGAATTCTTCTAGTTACATGAATTCACGAAGAATATATTTGCTTTGTGTTTGAGTGGTAATAAAGCTGCAACTAAATTAGTATTGGTGTTCAAACGATCGTGGCATTTACGTGTGCACACGTTGTTGCGGAAAAATTGAGTTCAGTAGATTCATAACAGTGGTCAAGTGTTTTGGTGACAGCTTACTGGGATAAAATCCACTCGAAAAGTGATCAGTGACATTTACTACCAAGTGAGAAGTGAACTTTACAGACGATTGACATCGAAGTATTGTGAATATGAAAACAAAAACTAAGAGACGGTGGTAACTTAACAAATGAACGGATTCAAAATATTGATTGCGACATTATTACACAGGCCTGCAAAATTTAGGTTATCGAAATTTGTTTGAGAAATTTCATTTGTAGTTTACAATACTTGGTATGCTGAATTCAAATATAAGCTCCATTCTTTCCGATCACGTAAGGTTTTTCCACAGAGTGTTTTTTTTTTTACTTCGACGCAACACGTCTCCAAGCCCCTTGAGGGGCGTTGAGCGCTTTGCGCTTCTGGGAGTAATCCTCCCATTACTGCGTTTGTTTTATGGAGTAATCCTCCGTTAACATTGACTGTCGCGTCTCGTCATAGTCGGTTGTCAAGAGGACCGCCAGGTAGCATCTCCGCGTACGCGCCTCCTATCGCGCGCTTCTGCGTCACTACCCAGCGGCCAGAATTCGAAAGGAATAAGGATAGGGGTAGGGTTTAGGACACTTCACAGGGGTTGGACTAGCCCTTGTGAAGCAGCCGAACTCGTTTTGTTGGAACAAATTTCACATGAGATTCGACGGGAATCGAACCCGGATCTCAGTGGTGAAAGGCTTGCGACTTTGCAATGAGCCACGAGTGTATTAGACTGTAAGGGAAAACAGTAAATAAATTCACTTGTTATAGAAACATATATATATGCGAATGAAAATTAAACGAATCGCATACAAAATTTTATAAGCAGAATGTCACTCAGAGAATTTTATATATTTATTTTATGTCAAAAAACAGTTAAAAACTGCGTATGACGTGCAATGGAGAAAAGTGAATTGTGTGCACATTTTCAAAATTCTATGATCCCTACACTAAGTCATATACTACTTAAATTTTGAATTTTGAAAGGGAGAAAAAGCAAAAAACTCCCATGTAATAAAATCTATTTTCACGGATAAATAAGCAATACATTTTGAATTTTGAAAGGAGAAAAAACTCCCATGTAATAAAATCTATTTTCAAGGATAAATAAGCAATAAATTTTGGCTCTTATTACTTCCTGTCGCGACAACATGGAAACGATAATTTGAATAATTGTATTTCCCACTGAATTCTAGAAGACGTGCACAGAAAATGAAGTTACATTTATGTCCAGAAGCAAAACAAGGGGCCATCTCAGCATTTGCTCAATGGATCAGGGAAACTGGACGAAAAACCTGATCGAGATGGGGGTTATTGACCCGGAAGCTGTAGTACAATAGTTGTTACAGGTTGTTTATACTCATTTATACAGTTCAAATGGTAAATAATGCATTATGTATCATTGTTAAAATTACTGTTACTTTTCTTGTGATGCTCAGTATAGTCTCTAATTGTATAGAAACAGTTATGCAGCAGAAATGATTTCACTTGGGATTTAAACTTTTCTATTGAATTTAATCGTTTAATGTCATCTGGCAAAGGTGTTGTAAAATAATGTACATGTATTGTGTGTGAATTTTTTGTAATGAGCTGTTGATACTGTCACCTGATGAATATGATTTCTACGTCGAGTGTTATAGTAATAGACTTCGGCATTTTCTGAAAATATATTCCCGCCCTTAAGCAAGTCATTTTTGACAAAAACCACTGATTCGTAAATAAAAGGACACGGTAATGGTAGAATTCCTAGATTAATGAAGAGAGGCTTACATGAATCACGTGGGTGGGATTTGGTTATTATTCGTACAATTCGTTTTTGTAATCTAAAAGTCTGGGAGCTATAAGATGTATTTCCCCAGAATATTATGCCATATCTCAGGCGGGAATGAACATTCGCAAAGTATACACAACGAGCAGTATGAAGGCTGACTGAATTTGCAAGAATTCTGAACGCGTAGCATAATGAACTTAATTTTGTGTTCAATTCATTTAAATGGACGTTCCATTTGAGGTTTGACTGAATTGAGAGACCTAAACATTTTGTTGCCTTAACATCAGTCAATGGTACACTGTTCATTTTCAATGGAGCACAGAATTGTTTATTTGAAATGGAAAACTACATTAAAACCGTTTTCTTTTCGTTTACTATTAATTTATTTCGGAACCAATTTGAAACATCTGATATTGTACTATTTACGGTTTCTTTATTGCAAAGGATGTTCGTATCATCCGCAAAGAGAACCGTTCTTCCGTTTCGAATCGTCGAGGGCATATCGTTTACGTAAAGTAGGAACAGAGTAGGGCCTAAAATCGATCCTTGAGGAACTCCACATGCAACGGGCAAAGAGTCGGAAAGGTGCGTACGTAATGTTCCATCATTACAGTGAGGTATTTCAACTCTCTGAGATCGTTGTTTAAGGTACGAACATAACAAAAAAAAACATTTTCAAAATTCAAAATTTATTGCTTATTTATCCTTGAAAATAGATTTTACTACATGGGAGTTTTTGTTGTTTTTTTTCTCCCTTTTAAAATTCAAAATTTAAGTAGTATATGACTTAGTGTAGGGATCACAGAATTTTGAAAATGTGCACACAATTCACTTTTCCCCATAGCACGTCATACGCAGTTTTTAACTGTTTTTTTAACGAAAAAAAAAATAAACCAATCTAGAGCAATACTACGGATTTCATATGAAGGTAATTTTGAAAGTAAAATGTCATGATCAATGATGTCAAAAGCTTTTGAGAGATCTAGAAATAATCCAATAGGTGCCTCGTTTTGATCCAATGATGAGGCGCTATCTTTAAGAAAAGAAAATATAGCTGTTTCCGTTGATTTTGATTTTCTAAATCCATGTTGCCAATCTGAAAGCGCGTCGTGTTTAGTGAGAAAGGTTTCCATTCGTACGCAAAAAAGTCTCTCTAATATTTTTGAAAAAACTGATAGAAGAGAAATGGGCCGATAATTTTGAATTTCATTTTTGTTGCCTTTTTTGAAGAGCGGCTTAATTTTAGCTGTTTTGAAAATATCTGGAAACGTTCCAGTGCATAAAGATGCATTAAATATGTGAGTTAACGGGTGGCTACATCTTGACGCAACGCGTCTCCAAGCCCCTTAAGGGCGTTGAGCGCTTTGCACTGGGGAGTAATCCTCCATTAATATGCTTTTTTATTTTTGCAGTTATCCTCCGTTAATTACTATATTTGTCAAGTCTCGTCACGTCGCATCCAGTCAGTGCCTTTTATCCCTTCGGCCAGGGGCTCGACGCCGTTAGATCCCGGGGTTCCTGGCCGGTCACCCAACCACGAACCCGCGAGTCTCGAATTCGCTTAACCTTCGTGACTTCACGGAGCGTAGGAAACGAATTCGGCTAGCGCCTCCGGGTGTATAATGGCATACGCACAAGTCTTTAGAACAAACAAAGAATCCGGAAATTCATCTAAACCGGACGAATATTTATTTATTTTACTAATTTAATTTACTAACTTTATATTTTGTGGTACCGTTTCAGTTTCTCATCAAAGCTCCGTTTCCACTTCACCTTTATATGACCCTTCTGATACTTCTCTGTGTATTTAGTCATATTCACGTCCCATCAACCGGTATCAGCATTTCATGTTTTTTACATCTTGTGGAATGTTTCATCCTGTTCTTCGCTAACAGCACTGTCATTTTCGGAAAATAGTCCAAATTAGAATGTGGAAAAAGAACCTTCAGGCTCATGAAACAGTCCATATAAGTATCATTGAATTTCATAAACATGTCCATGGGCTTAAAATTAGTGTGCTTATAGTTTCCAAGACATTTCTGCACATCCTTGAATGCTGTCCAAACCTCTTTCTGAACAATTTCCAATTTTTTTTCAAATACTTCACCTTCTTCATTCTTCACTTTTCGAGTATCTGTATCCGTGAAAACCTCTTTTACTTAAAGAGTCCTGGAGTCCGAGAGTCCCGGAAATTTGCTACACTAGTGTTGAAAACTACCTTCTTTTCGCAACGCCTTCACAAATTGTTTCATTAGTCCGAGCTTTGTATGAAGTAGTGGAAGGAGGACTCTTCTTCGATCGATCAAACTTTCTTGTAAAATGTTTGCGCTTCCATTTTCTAAATTTATCCTAGACGGTCACTCTTTTTTGATTCAGTGGTGATCCATATCGCTGCTACTCCATAAACGCAAGATGCAGGGGAAATTAGTGTAGCCTAATGACTGTCCAGTTCAGAAGTGAACAACAAAGGAACTGCAGTTCTACAATAACAATCTAATCTGCTTCACGGAAGAATTCTCCGAAATCGGAACAACCAAGAGCATGGCAATGGCATAATATAAAAATGTCTTTATACCCCGGCCCGTACCATTAAAATACTCATTTGTGCTAAAATTATGGGTGATGACATTTTTTCATTATTTTTTCTGAATCCAGCACGTCGAAATCTGTTGAAATCATCTATAACTTTGCAGACACGCGATGTTGTCGCGGCAGGAAGTAATAAGAGCCAAAATTTATTGCTTATTTATCCTTGAAAATAGATTTTATTACATGGGAGTTTTTTTGTTGTTTTTTTCTCCCTTTCAAAATTCAAAATTTATTGCTTATTTATCCTTGAAAATAGATTTTACTACATGGGAGTTTTTTTTCTCCCTTTCAAAATTCAAAATTTAAGTAGTATATGACTTAGTGTAGGGATCACAGAATTTTGAAAATGTGCACACAATTCACTTTTCCCCATAGCACGTCATACGCAGTTTTTAACTGTTTTTGACGTAAAATAAATAAATAAAAATAAATAAATAAATAAATAAACCAAGGCAAGCCTGCTATTTTTTTAATTATTTTGGATTGAGTGTAAGCCCATGTTTGTGTTGTTAAATACATTTGTTGAAAATTTAGCACCATGGGAGGGATATGTAAATTAATTTTGATATAAGTAGCTAATAGATTAGGTATTATAGAGTCGGAAAAGTGTACCCAATGCAAATTAGAACTTACCATTAAAAAACATGAAGACTATGATGAATCTTGGTGTTTGGTGAATAGTCAGTTGATTATTTAAAAAAGGGGAGAATTAGCTACAAAAGAGTTGGAATTAGCTAAGATTGAAATTGGAGAGCAGGATATTAGCCAGAATAGAAGCAGAAATTAAATAAAAAGAACTAGAGCTTGAACATAACCTTAAAGAAAGATATTTTTCTGCTGCTGCTGCTGATGATGATGATAATGATAATAATAATAATAATAATAATAACAATAATAACTATAACAACAGTAATGTTAATAGTGTCGAATTTAAAAGTCGAGCTTAATAGCTTCTGTAGGTAAGCAGGATCTCTTCAAGTGAGCTTATTACATTCAATGTTTGATGCCAGTAGATATCGCGGAATTTCTAAAGGAAATTTAACCTATGAGGAAATCAAAGAGCTATTTAAACTTAAGTATCAATTAACCCCGGATAAATTGCACAACAGTTTTTTGAAATTAGAAAGATGACTAGTCAAACTAGGAGAAATGTCTCACACTCACAACTTGTTGAAAGTGATATCACTGCAGTTATTATTGGGAATGAAAACCAATTACCGGAGTATGAAAGTTGCAATGAAATGTCAGAGTTTTTCAGTTCTCAGTGATCTAAAACAAGAAAGCTGCAGTTCTGTATCTGCTCCATTGCTACGTAAATTAGTAATTCGAATAAATATGGCTGTTTCATGCAAGAAGAAAATTGACAATATAGTTGTTCTGAAATCCTATTAAAGAGAAAACGAATAATTGACTTAAAGAATTAGAATTTGAAATTGGCCAGAATCACTCGACTTGGGAGACGACAATTTGAAAAACGTGGGTCATGTTGAGAATATAACAATATTTTTGTATTCAGAAGAAGCGTTATATTTGCTTATTTTTTATTTATTTTACGTTTAAACCGTATGTGACGTTGTATGGGGAGAAGTGCACGTTTTCATAATTCTGTGATCCCTACCCTAAGCCATATACTACTTGAATTTTGAATGCGGAAAGAAATGAGCGTTTTTTGTGTGGGTTGTTAATAAAATATTCGCTCCGATGTAATAAAATCTATTTTCAAGGGTGCTTGAAACTAATCGTCTCCATCTTCTTTTTGGAGGTGTCGGTATGAGTAGTCAGCAAGCTTATACAATTCATTAAGAGCTAAAAACTGAATACAACTTTGGGGAGTACATGGTTTTTCACATCTGTTGGAAAATGGTTTTAAAGTTTTAGACCATACTGCGAAAAGAACTGTAACTCGTTATGAACGTTTAATTGGTTTGCGCGTGGAACCGCCGAGTAGAAAATCAAGAAGAAAATCCATTGTGCGTGAGAACGAAAGAAATAACTAGCAGATAAAAACTGATCAAAGAATTCAAACGAAAAATAAAAAACAAATTCAGTCTCATGAAGTAGATCTACAATTATTTCCCAGTAAATTAAAACAAATCCCTACAGATAAGGGTTGTTTTCTGTTGGAGCAATTACTGATAATAAATTAAGTGTGGGAAGTGCCAGAAATGTTGAGCGAGAAAAAAATGCATGCACGCCTGAAGAAATATCAGATTATACAGCCCATTCATCACCGTCAGAAGAAGATTGATTGTCCAGAATGTGGGGAATAGGAAATCGGATATATTGTCCCCTGTTATACTACAAAGGAACCTCGGATGTGCATAGACTATCGGAATGTAAATGTTGAAATATTTATTCAGTGGAAATATTAATTTGTTAGAGTTGTATGAACTCGTTGAAAAGAGACAATTGAGAGATGTAGCGTCGGTTACTATGGTCGCAAGTTTGTTGAGAGAGATTGTGTTGAGTTCGCTAGAGAATGGACGCCTGAATGAAGGCCAGAAATATTAAGGTGACATTCTGTTTTAAAACCCAATTAGTGGCGACGTCAAGATATTGGAAGTTACTTCAGGTAGAGGGGTACTTCAGCAAATTAATCGGTAGTTCTCAAGTAAGGAACAAGATATCAGCGGAAATGAAGGTTACATTTGCCATTTGATTCTGGTTAATGAATTCACGTATAATGTGTTTGAACCTAAAGTGTTTTTCTTTAAATTACCTGAAGAGAGAGGCCAACGGACAGCAACGTTTGGTGAGTGGCAATGCAGCTACAGAATAAGTTTTGGCGTTGAAATGTGTGCACACACAATTTCATGAAACTCATATCGCTTGTTCCTATTGTCTCCGAAATATTGCAGCAGTTGCAAACGTGTGGTTTCCACTTTAATCGTCAACGTAAAATCATCCCAACAGTTGGCTGTGGCATGCGCAGTTTGTGATTTGCAGATTGTTGACTTGCGTGGGCTATCGCTGAAGTCTTAACTGCCTCTACTGTTTCGTCAGAAACACTTGATCGTCGAGTGCGTATTCGTTTACAAAGACATACTGCGTTCTTGAAATGCCTTCAACATCGCAGAATGCTCTGATGACCTGGGGGCTCATCTGCCTACTCTCTTCAAACGCACGCATCACATTAATGATCAGCACTTTTCATCTTCCAAAACGCAAAACATTTTCTGCTGCATACGGATGATGCCATTTGGAAACTGGTATGATACTACGTGGTGAATAACAATGAAGGAATGACGGAAATATGGATAGGTTGCAGTTCTGTTATATTATGAGTAATACTTTCTGAAATATAAATTTTGAAAACCCAATGTATAATTTGTAATAGCCCTATATTAACTTTAAAGGAGTTCGTTTTCGCACCTAATCTATGATTTTGTAATGAAGTTTTACAAGTGATGTCCTATAGACTGAGGTGAGTTAATAAGAACAGAAATTTCGGAATTTTATTATAGCCTAACCGTTACCAAGTGCGAGAAAGCACGTGGTGTTGTAGTACAACTAGTTAGAAAATAATGTCATGAACAGTTATCCGTGCTGATGATAATATTCACAGCAGTAAAGAAACAGTAAAATATAATATCACAGTAACAGTAACAGTAAAGTATAATATCAGATGTTTCAAATTGGTATCGCGTTTTTTCATCCCCCAGCATAGACACACACCAATTTTCGTGGTGACGTCTCTAGATATCTTCTAAATCCTGGAGAAATCTCCCCCAATGTTTTCCACTGAATTCTCCCAAGTTTTCCGGGAAGTAGTCCACGTAGTCCAGTAAGAAATGGAGCTCATTTTACAGTTTTGGGCTTTGAGTGCTGTATGCGTACGTTTCTCGGTGCTTTTGTAGTCGAGATCTTTGTTATCTAGGAATCTATTAATGAACTGTTTCAACGATTCCTCAGCTTATTTTTCAGCTTCATTCGAAGTTTGAGTGAAGATTTCATCTGGCTTTAGTCAATATCAGGTCAAACAATGATTCCTTCTTTCAGTTTATCTCAAGAATGTTTTTTCGCCTCTTGTGTCGAAAGGATTGGCGGGATATATGACAATAATGACATCTTCAGTTAACTTATATTTAAAACAATCCAAGAATGATCCTTGTAAAAGTGTTGTGAATCGTCGTAATCGCGCGTGATGCGGGTTGACGTGGCTCCGTGACATCCCGTGCTGCGCCTCGTAGTGTGGGCCGTCCTTGGCCGCAAGGCTTCGTGGTCAGACTCAGCTTGCGCTGTGCGGTTGGCCCGACACCAGCCTCTTGCTCCTCGTACTTGTCGTACGTGGGCGGCGAACTCCCCGCTGCTCGTGGCAAGCTGGGACTCGAACTCTTGCTGGACCGTCGCTGGAACTGTAACTACACTAGGGTTTCTGTACCCTGGCTGATGACAGCTAATTTACTTGTCCTCAAAATAAGTCGTGTCCCCATGAGACACAAACCTCACCTAAAAGGTCTAGGTAGCATCGCTTTCCGAGTTATTCGCGATTATAATGTGTGTTGCAGTAACTTTTTTGTTATAATCTGCAAACTTTTGTTTTTTCTTCATCTTTCTTCTAAGGTTTTTGTCGGTTTGTATTAACCTGCCAAAAACTATAGTCTTTCCGTAGTAAATTATATACAAAGAATTAAAAAGATTTAAAAAATGTTAATTTTTAACTACATACCCAAGTCAAAATATTACTGGGTGCTACAACAATGTGAACAAATTTATAATAAACCCTAAAATACACGCACAGAAATGTTGCAGTCATTTTCAAAGTAAATTTAAAGTCAAGGTGATTCAAAGACGGGAAAATGGTTTTTCCCAAAACAATCTGAAAAAATTTACAAAAATGTGTGGTTTAAGAGGAACTTTTAAGCCTGTTCCAGGGTTCTAAGAGGCGGTGAAAATTAATTTTTTTTTGTTATTTTTTCAAATGTATTTTTGTGTGTAAATTTGGGTCTGAGAAAATATCGAAAAATGTTTATTCTGATTGTAAAAATTGTTTTCTTATTTATCATATTTTTCAGTCTGATAAAAGTGTTAAATTGATGAAAAAAGTGAAATAAAAAAAAATTGGCTCTAGAGGGGTGTGGGTGGTGGGACTAAGAAATCTGTCAAAAATATTATTTTTGTTAGAATTATAATGTAACCACTCATAAGTCAGTTGGTTTAGGGGATATTTTTACCATCTTATCTTTTCTCCGGATATGTGGTAAGGAACCGTAAAAAATATTGTGCTAGTCCCATATGCAGCTATTGTTTCGTTTTCTGGAATTTCCCAAAAAGTTAACATTTGAATACTACAAAATTGGAGAATTTTGCTTCAAAGTCGGTTGTAAAAAATCTGCTCTTCAAAAAAACATGTACAATTTTTGTGAAAAACTAATGGTGTTGTTGAATTGCACAGACTTTCGCGCACTTGTTAGTTTCTAAACTCTTTATTCTCAACTAGCTTTTCGGTTATGCCTGTTTCCTTTCCCAGCTGCCATCTTTTGACGCCCAAACGACATTTTTTCACATTTTTTTAAAATTTTGGGCTGCTAGAACTGAAACCACCATTTATTATTATTACTATTAAACAATTTTTTAATCCCATGTCCCACCTAGATGGCCGAGGTGGCTAATTGGCGTGTACGGACTCTTGCGAGGGAAGGTTCGCTGGTTCGAGCCTTGGTCGGGGCTTCTTATTCGTCACAACTCTATTGCTGCAAAAAATAATTGAGAATTCCAGAAACTTTATTGACAGCCATTTGAAGCAATTCTAATCACAAATACAATTAATCAGGATAAACTAGTTGTGCTAAACAGCACATACTTTCCCAAAACATCGCTAACTTTTCGATTATATTGCTACATGAACAAGCGAAAATGATTTCAACCAGCAAAATATATTTTCCGCGCCGAGTTATGTCTTCTCAGTTGCCATCTTTTTCTGCCCAAAGAACATTTTTTCAATTGGTCAACCTATCTGTAACAGTTCGGCTGCCAAACTACCAAGTAAACTAAATTACCAAGTGTTAATGTCTATTTCTAAACTGCCAATCCTCGTGGCCGAGGTGGTTAAATGTCAGATACGGTTTCAGCGCTTCGGACCGCTGGTTCGAATCTCGCTCAGGGATAATTATTTGTCTCAATTTTGTGTTGCGAAGAAAACTATTGAGAATTTCAGAAAGTTAATTGAAAATCATTTGAAGCAATTCTACTTACATATACGATCAATTAAGACACTAAATAAACTGGAAGTGTCCGTATGTGATTTTGGAATTTTGAACTTTTAAACAGGTCCTCTTAAACTTCTAAACAACTCTCTTGTTCGATTTGTAAAACGTATGTCACATCAAATTGATTGTTGTCATTCTGTGCATCTGTGTAAATCGATTTAAGTAAATTAATCAATTAACATGAAATTTAATTACAATATATACACTACCAATGGGACCGCCTTAACACTTCATTGGTAAGGTGAAAAAACTTACATCAAATAGTAAGGTTGGGTCTGTCAGACCCAGAATTAGAATTATGGGCTAGGTTTTAGGGAATCGCAACGAAACATTTTACCTAACATTTTATTGTCCTTTTCATTTGTTATTTTCTCTAAACAACTGCATATCGAAAATTGAAGTGTTAAAACATGAACATTTATATTATTTAAACCTTTTCAAAATTTTGTAATGTTTCTCTATGCATGTAGACACACTGAATCACAATCTGAAGCCAGAATTCCGCCACCACCTTTCAGTTGTTTTTTTAATCGCGAAAAAACATCGTGAAATTTAATTTTTTGTTTTCGAAGATAGTTGTCAGACCCACAAACTTGACCCAAACTTACCAATGAATGGTTAACGGCTGGTCGGGAGAGGTGCGTCAAGGCATCAACTAATGTCATTGTTGTGCCACTGACCGGGAGGTACTAGGTTCGAGTCATGACGATGGAAGCTTACAGCTTGTCCCAGCTAGGAGGTTACTGCTCTGGTGGGAGGCACTTAGTTGGGAAAATCCTGCTAGCCGACGGTAGGTGGGCGCTTGATTCAGTCATCCAGGGCGGGATGAATGCAGCTCCCTCCCGAGCAAAATCATGTGTTAGACATTCGGGACTAATGTCTTTAGGAGTTGGCCCGCTCCGAATCACTATCAATCAGTCAACCTATCAACCTAACAGTTGTCAATTCTTGTGTGGACAACTGTAGCTTCTAAACCTTTCAGTTAATTTTCTCCAAAGTTTATCTTTCCTGATCGAGCTGAACGGACTGGAGACTTAAGGAGTTTCTAACGAATATTTGAATTGTTAATTTTTTTACATGAATTAGGCATTTACCTGTTTTATGCCTCTGCCCGAGATCGATCCATACGATTCGTGTGTAGTATTGGTATGAGTGCCGACCAGTTAACTTCGAGGAACTGAGATCGGGTCCCGGAACGGAAAAACATTTTGTTGGTTGAAATCACTCTTGGAGGTTTATGTAGTGGTATAATATTGCGGACCATTTAGAAACTGTGAGAAAGTATGTGCTTTGGCACATGGCAGTTTTTAGTTGCTTGGAACGATGACTCAAAAGTACGAAATAAATGTTCTAATTGTAACAAAAAAATATTAATCGAACCTACAACTTCATCCAAACAAATGCTAACATATTTTAACATTTCTGGGTGTACTCGACAGGTCATCTCCGGTTTACCTAGTTGACACCATTATTCAAGTAGAAGCGTTTTCGTAACACAATGTAATGATATTGTAAAACCCTTATAAATAACGCGATAACAGATAACACTTAAACGACTAC
The DNA here is from genome assembly GCA_964035755.1 of Teleogryllus oceanicus. NCBI lineage: Eukaryota > Metazoa > Arthropoda > Insecta > Orthoptera > Gryllidae > Teleogryllus > Teleogryllus oceanicus. The sequence continues at coordinate 172,201,966 of CAXIVR010000001.1, read as the reverse complement.
TTTTGATGTACTGTCCTTTTATTTATGCTTACAAAGTAGTAAAATTACTAACATCTAAAAATGTAGTACAAATACTTTGGAAAGTAATGTTTGTTATTCATATTTTTCACAAACGTCAACATACACGTGATGCGTCCTTATGTCATGAAAAAAAACCTATGGTCAGTACCAATGTGTCGCACTTCAATGTACGGACCCAACGATATCAAGACTAAAGAAAGCGTTGCCCGATTTAGCCAACTTTCCGCTACATCATAAAGAGGTTTGGAAGATACACAAAATGACTGGTAATTTATGTACTTGTCTAACTGAAATTTTCTCTTTCTTTCACTTCGCTCATTAGTTAAGTTGAACTTCGTGAATATATTTATTTCCTTTTCTACCATTGCTCCCCACCCCTTTGCGAGTAGGTACATTATCATACAAAGTGTGATCAAAGAGTGGTAGCACTGCTTTTCTGTAGGCCAGACAAACCCACGGAAGGGAGTCGGACTGGTTGGGCGTGGTGGCTGGGTCCCTCACGAACAGAACGCGACCCTCCGCAGTAGCCTGCGTGCCTGTGGAGAGTGAGCACTGTTTGCCGTGAACCACTGTTAAGTAGTGTCGTCAACGGAAACTCAAGCTTCGCTACAGCGTGAATATTTGCTTCAAACTTGGAAAAATCGCCACGGAAACCTTCGATATGATCAGGCAGGCCTACGTTGATGCTCCCATTAATCACTCGAAGGTTTATAAGACACACAAGTTGTTCAGGAAGGGGAAGGAAACTTGTCGAATATAGTGCCGGTCGCCCGTCAACAACAAGGGAAGCCAAAAATGTGGCAAAGGTGAAACGACGTCTGGACTCTGATCACTTCTGATGTTTTTTGATAGTGATGTCATCCACAAGGAGTTTGTATCCCCTACGTACAACGTGAATGCACATTTTTACTCGAAAGTGCTCGATCGGTTGCGAAAAAGAGTCAACCGCGAGCGACCCGACATTCCCGTTCCTGGAGTCTCCACCGTGCCACATCACGCTGTTGGTGCGGTAGCGGCTAGCACAGTAAAGCAGGAAACCCACTAGGAGCTCCCGGCTCGGCTCGGCACAGCCCGGCGAGGCGCGGTGCCGCGCGGCTCGGCCTGCCAGTCACCCAATACGGACGGCCCGGCATGGATCGGAACTGCACGGGACGCCACTTGTTCCAGTAGCGATGAAGAGTTTAATACTTTCGATGGAGGAATTGATGATATTAGCTGCTGAGGAAGAAGGGCGGGAGCAAGGAGGACAATGTACTCAGCGGAAACAAATGCTGTAAAAAATATTAGTCCGAAATCGTCAGAATCTTTTCCAAAACCAGTATAAAATCTATTTGATTTTGCTCAACTTCAGGCCCCACGGTTTTAATGGATTTTTTAAAATATTTTAGGGGTACTTTATAAAAAGGTCATACCAAACTATTAATTACATCACATTTAGCGTAAGACATCTGCTTGTACATATCAATTATTGTATGCCTGTGTACTCGTATTAAAAATTTCCTCGGTTGAATATTGGAAGAAAAAATGCGTATCACCTTAAAAAAATGATCTCCCTCTTGATATTCATTATGAATCATTAAGTATTTGTAGTGTTTTCTTTAAATTTAAAAACATCTCATTTAGAGAAAATTATTAATACGGGAGATCTCTTCGAAATAAAAAAATTCTGGTTTTAGATTATATATTAAAATTAGGAAATAAGCGAAAATAATTTAACATTTCACCATTAGTGAACTATTTTTTAAGGACGAAATTTTAAATTTAAAGAATAATTCCTGTCTTGTACAGAAATATACGCTTCTATGTAACATTATTCAAAGGAGAGTAAAATAAATGTCTCGCAATTTGAAAATACATATTAAAACAACACATTATTTTAAAAGGTTGTGTATTTTGTTAAATGAAATCAATTTATGTAAATAACTATTAATATGTAACAATGAAAAATGAACTGAGAGCATATTTCATTGTTGGCTCGATATAACCTATTTCTTCTATCAGTAACAATGAAACTGTATTGACTAAAAAATCGTTCAGCTTCTATACTGTTGGCCGTAATTAAATGTTATGTCAAAATTGTCAAAATTAAATGTTTTCAAACATCGATGTGTTGTCGAAGTCGAGTCCCTAGTTAGAGACCACGAAGAAAATAATGAAATGCAATTTAGTGTCGCAGATTTACGTCCATTTCGGATTTTGCGGATAATTTTGCATTTATTGCAGATTGAAAACCTTCAGAAATGTATTCCACCGATCGCCAAACATACAATTACTAGTTTTTCAGTATTTAGTAAGATTTCGCATTTTTATCAATTGCTAAAATCTACCATCTCAAAGAATTTGTGACTGCATTGGGAATAGTGAGGAAGGAAAATGGTGAGACACCTGATAACAATAGCTTGCAAGACCCATGCAGCCCTTAGTTCCTGGAAGGGCTCGTCAACCCCTCCCAAGGCCACTCGCCGCGCCGCCCCGGCCGGCCGCCGCCGCCACTGGATTTTATTCTCGGGGAAGTATTCCGGGCGGGGCCGGCCGGTCGCATTGGGTGGCGTCTAACTGAATAGCATGCGAAACATTTCGGCCGGGGCTGTGCTGTGCCGCGCGGGGCTGCTCCGTGCCGGGCGGGCCGCTCCAAATGGGTTCCCTGCTTAAGGCGTTGCCACGTTGCCTCTCCCCCGCCCTATATCCCAGACGTGGCTCCGCTTGGCATTTCCTCCTTCTTCTGAAACGGCCCGTTAAGAGACAATGTTTTGACTCCATCGAAGACGTCCAAGCGTCTGTAACGAGGACCCTCAACAGCATTCCGGCCAGTGACTTCCAGAAGGCGTTCGTACATTGGCAGACGCGCTAAACTCGGTGTGTCGAAGCACATGGATCCTATTTCGAAGATTATGAAGGATTTGTACAGATACGTGCCACAAACTATTTTTAATGAAGTCAGTCCTTCTACTTTTTCGTCGTATCTTGTCCGCCATCCTTTTGCCAGAAGAAAATTATTTTTTCTATAACATTTATTTGTAGACTGCTGCACACATTTTTATACAAAAAATAACTTTTCTGTTCTGTGGTGTAGAAGCTTATTGATTGTATCTTGTTTCGTGTAAACTTAATTGAAACCAAATAATTATTTAACAACTCTTTTCAGTGTCTATAAATCTATAAAAAATTATATAATATGAAAAACAAAACATGGCAAAAATTGTCTCGTGGTTAAAAAATATACACATTTTTTTATTAATGTTCATGTTATAAGTACCAGAAAATTTAAATATAAATAAGCAGACATCTTTAGTATTCACAATGTGCTGGGCACTGCACTCGTAATTTTAACGTGCTTGAGCAATATGTGAAAGTAATAATAATAATAATAATAATAATAATAATAATAACAACAACATATAACATATTTTGTGATTTGCGGCCTTTCTAGATGACTTTAAATACGTTGCGGATTTTAGAGGCAATACAAATTTTACATATGATTTTTAGAAGCCATAATATGTGTAGTTGATTTATTTGCTCAAAGATTTTAGTATTTGGATCAGAAATCAAATAAACGGTTTCTGTGACGTAGGATGAAGGATGTCAATGGAACAAACAATTTGTTTATATTTTAATAGAAATTAGATTCTGAGCAACCGAGATTGTATTATTATATGTTGCCAAGAGTTGAATTTATTACATGTTTTGTGAATTAAACGTGCCTAAGTTTTTTTATATGAAACATGGTTTATTGTGTCATATCGTTTTTAATGGCGATGTTGATGTTAAATACTTACTAGTTTACCTTGCCCTTATATTATGTAAATAATATTATGTATATAGTAAATAGTTAAAGTTAAATCACAATTGTAATGTATTTTCTTTTGTATTTTTATAGGGCCATATGGTACTGGTAAAACATACACTCTTGCCCAAGCTATCAAACAGTTATTGCTGCAGCCACATTCTACTATTCTTGTATGCACTCATTCGAATAGGTTTGTATAACCCTTTTTTAGAAAGTTCATGAACTGGTCTCTTACAATACTAATATTTTACTGAAGCACTGGTATAATGATTTTCTGTATCTCTTCCCAACAATGAATTTCGTAAACATTTTCTGTATTAGTGTTTTTTTATGAAGGTAATTGTGATTCTGTGATCAAGGTGTGTGTAATATATATATATATATATATATATATATATATATATATATATATATATGTGTGTGTGTGTGTGTGTGTGTGTGTGTGTGTGTGTGTGTGTGTGCGTGTGTGCACGTATATGTGCGTGTGAGCGACAGTGCGCGTTTGTGATTCATATTTGTAATGTAACTAACGTGGAGTGCCAAATTATGTAATAGCGCACACGTCGGATGCCAACGATCTGACTAATCACGTATTAGACGCCTAATAATATTATGGAACATAGCCTTCAATGTAAGACATTAGGGGCCGATACATTTCTTGTAATCGTTTTTACCCTGAGCACTAGGCTGTTTCCAGCGGGACTACCTCGGGATGGTGAAATTCCTTCTGGAATTTTGGGGACCTCTGCCTCGGCTCTTGAAATCTCAGGGGTGAGAAGCTCTGGGTAGAAGAAAGTGTGGAAGCACGTTCATGTAATTACATTCAAACGTCTATCGGAACGCATTGCAAAAGGGAAAAATGATCAATTTTTTAGTTATAAAAGAAACAAATCACATACATGTAATATAATCTGCATAAATCGTGCTTTTGCTTAAAAATATATTATCTTTAATTAAGACGAAGATTCGAGTTCAAAGATGATAGGTACATACCGTACTGGATACACCATACCACACAACTGAAAACATCTATTCCTTAAGCGCGTTAACGACCATTTTTTGTACAGAAATTATATGGAAAAGGTGACGTTCCATACGCGGTATGGGTATGGAACTGTGGTACTGTGCGCGGTGCACTGTACGTACTTTCCGCGGTACGCGGGACTGTTTCGCTTTCGGGACGAGATCCAGCGTTTTGCACAGTCATTCCATTTTCTGCACGTAACCATGATGAAAATGTTCTTTGGGCACCGCAAAAAGCTTTGAAGATCAAATAAATGAACGTCGCATCTATGGTAAATGAAGTTACGTTATTTTAGGATTGAGCACCTAACCAGACTGTTTCATTTGTCACTACACTAATCAGTTCACATTACAATTCAACACATCAGAACGCATTCAAACCTGCACAAAAGTAACAAATCGAACCTAACCCGTAACAAACGAGAGTTCGTTCCGGAAACTGACTCCAGCAACACGGTAGACAAACGGGATGAAATACGTACTTAAAAATGAAGCATGCGTCATGTTTCTATTCAAACTACATCCCTTTTCCCAGTCCCTTTTCTGAACGGATGAAAAAAATGACCGTATAAAACGGGCTTTAAGCAGGATCCAAACACACACACACACACACACACACACAGTGTTATGCGTATTTGGAAACACATGCCCCTGCGCCATCCGACCGGCTTTAACCAATGACTCATGCACTGCATTTTTCTCCCTTACATTCAATTTTTTTCTACCAATCCTTGCTTTGGGAGTTTGATATTTTACCTTGACTGCCTTATTTACTAAAGGAGCAATTGTTGTTTGTATATCCTTATTGAAGTCGGGAAGTTAGGAGTTCTGATTTACACTTCTAAAGTTGTAGGTATCTTGCAAGATCATTCTTCTCTCTTGATTACATTGTATGAATGAAATGTAGGTACATTCGAAGACCTGCGATGTAAATGGTTCGAGAATTTCTCCAGATGAGCTTTTCACTTTATAATAGACGCAGATGGTATGCGAAGAAGGCAGGTGGGTGCGACTTGCCTGGAGCCAGTACCTAGACCATTAAGGCTTTACAAAGCTAGCAGGCAGGGGAAGCTCGACCCGGAGGGGAGCGTAGACTCCCGGAGGCGGACAGACTTCCTGAAAATACTGAAAATAGGAGTTCATCAAACGTTGGCACGAATAGCATTTAAGTAATTCATGGTCATCTTCTTCATTTTAGCAATTTAAGACCTCTAAAGGACTCGTCGATTTCGCCCACAACATTACATTATTTTCTCTTTAGTATCTAAGTAGTATGGCGTGAAATGTAAAAATGTTTTGTATATCAGGTCGAGTGCACCCCGTACGAATATTGCGTTTGTCAAAAGAAGAAACAACTACGTACTCAGGACAAATATTTTCATTGAGACAATTTTTTTATGCCAAAGTTGTTTGTTTGTTTGTTTCTTTGCCAGTAATATATTTTTTCGATATGTACAACTGATGTGACAGCCTTGTGGCTTGAAAAATGACTTCAGACTCGTCCCATGGCTTTCGCTCTTAAAAAAGATTCTATATTATTAAAAATTGGGAACTCATGTTCTTGACTTACATTATTGTTCACGTGATTTACCTTAAAACTACAAATTTTTATACTTTGGCGACTCACCTAAGAAAGCTACCTCAAATCGCCAGTCTATTCCCTGAATATTGATTTAACCTACTGCACTAAACATCTCGAATACTATCACCTCGTAAAATAATTTCCAAAAATACCGCACGCGTATCCTAGATTTTATAATTCGATTTCGACTGTAGGTATAAGACGTAAGAGGCACGGCTAGGTGTCAGCATGCCAAGGGGAGGAGCGATGCCTAGCTTGCTCCAGCATGCTAAGGGTACGGTTATGTCAGAATAGAGCAGTGCCTCTTCATTCGGTGGCGTTTTACCTACGCCTACTCCGCCGGCGATTTTACAAATGTCAAAATCTCAGCAAAACAATGTTTGAATTATTATATTCTATTATATTCGTCTCCAAATAAACTCCGACATTGGCGTTTGTACACAAGGATTTAATTTTTGTTAAACACATATTGGCTTATAGGATGCGACTCCGGAATAATTTGGGGCTTGTTTGGTTATTTCTGAAAATCGGAAAATCAGTGTCAAATTGTATCAGAATTGTATTTTCTCGTAATTATCAGGACCAAAGTACTTTACGATTGCTTACAGAAATTTTATATACTATCGTACACTTCTAGAGGATTACATATTTGCTCTAAAATAATTTTGGGCTTCTTTCCAAGAAGTGGAAAATGCTCAGTCAAACAATGTTACGATTATATACTTGGATATTCCTCTCCGATTCAATTATAAGATATCGGACGAGTGTATACAAGGTTTTTAATTTTTTGTTAACCATATTTTTGCCAATGGGTGCTAGCCCTGAAATAACATTGGGCTCCTGTGTTTTTTTTCTGAAATTTCACAAAAACCTGTTAAGAACAGTGCCAAATGTTATCCGGTCTGTGATATTTCCGTAATTATAAAATCTAAACTACTTGACTTTTTCATTCACCAACTTCATATATTATCGAACACATGTACAGAATTACGTCATTCTGATAATAGTGCCTTCAAATATGATACAATTTTTTTGTTGGGGCTGAATATTGTAATTGCGAAAAAAGTGTTCAAGTGGCCCAAAATGGCTTTGTTTTGTTGGCGTTTTTATTAATGAAAACTTATGTGGTTGTGCTAGCGTTTTCAACGCATTTTTTAAATCTTAGGGGAGTTGGGGGGGTGTAGATTAGCAATTGTTTTGGTGTATTAAATTAGCACAAAATGTGGCACAAGAATTTGTTTGTTGTGAAAATGGTGGTAGTCCGGTGGTGGTGATTGTGAAAATGGTGGTGATTGTGAAAATGGTGGTAGTCATCACCGTGGTCAAATAAATTGCACTGGGGGAGCGTATCAGAGGTATGTATTCAGGAGGAAACTCTGGTACAGAATTGTACCAGAGGTTCAGTATCCGCACATAAATTAAATATTACAAACAAATCTGTTAATTAGATTAAAAATTAAACATTTTGTAAATGTCAATATCGAAATGAAATTGAGGTGTTTTGTCGTATTTGTTTCTGTTGAAATAAACAAATACGACAAAAGAACATCTCGATTTCATTTCGATGATCCAAATGTCAATATTGGGAAAATGGGATTTAAAGGAAAGGTGGCAGGTAAAAACGCAATCGATTTCACCAGTTCACAATTGAGTACAAGACTAAACAAAGATTTTCTTTCATAATTCGAAAACAAATCGAGAAAGCGTTGTGAAACCTTCACGTACCTGGAGATTATTGTTCATGGGATTTAATAAGTGTTTCATGAACGATTTTGAGATTAGATAGCCGTAGAAATGTATAAGAAGAAAGAAAAGTGTTTATATACATATACACAGGTGAGTCACATAACTTTAGCACCTCCTGCAATTCTTGAAAGGTTGAAGTACTACAATGCAGTTTTCGCCGAAATGAATGAGGGAACGGGGCTAATTGATACATGTATTCATTTCTATTTTATCACTTCTATTTTACGAGATACGAACGATTTACGACCTATTTTTTTTATTTAATAGGTAATTATTACATACAAATTAGAGAACGTGATGCTAAGTGGCTAGGCCGAAGGCCTTTAAGCCATTACAATACCTACATTCTACCGCGTTGTAACCTTTCGTATTCTGGTATTCACCCCAAATGGTCTTTTCATCGCATCAATGCCGCGGAAAAGAGACCATAAGGTACGGCTGAGGAAAAAACCCCTGAAGGGGGAAAATCCTCAGAAGCCGAGTACATGCTAATCTATCCGGTTTTTAAACTATTTATTTATTTGGCGCGGGCGTCAGGCATTCTCCTTCCAGTGTTTGGCCTCCTCAGCACCTGAAAATCGCCCGCCCCAACGCCTCTGCCCTAACATTTCCGATTCCCACTTCCCTTCGCCCCCTAATGTGTTTTATTTTAACTGTTTCCTTTTATTTTATTTTAATTTAATTTAGTTTTAATTTATTTAACTTATTTTAATTCTTTTAAGTTAATTTATTTTTATTGACGTATTTATCTACTATACTTAACAATTGACTACAACTTATGACTTTTTTTTTGTATTGTTTACTAACCTAACATGACTTGCTGACTAACTTAATTATTGTTAGTTTATTGATTTATTATTTATTTCTCTCCAGTCTAGAATTATTTAATCTACGTTGCATCCACCCCCCAACCCTGAACCAAACTTATCCCCCTCTTGCGTCCTTTCGCAGTGTGTGTACGTAACGTTCGCAACCCCGTAACGGACTCGCGTGAATTTGCGCAACTATCGAACGTTTTTCGGCCGTTGCTGCCAGGATCTCTTGCCTTTTAATATCCGCGAGTCTATCCGAAATTAGCCGTTCTATCTCACGTGTTCCCCTATCTCCCACCATCTCCGGAGAAACGTCTCCCAGACCTGCACGTTCCAGTAGCAGTTTAATTTTATATGACCAGTGGCGTTAGTTGCTTCCCTGTAACTGCACTCTAAAACCTCTATGTATGAGTGTGTCAGTCTGTTCACCTTCTAATTTAATCCAAAGTTTAATGGGTTTCATTTTAAAATCTTTCCAAATTCCTACACTACCGACCTCTCTTAGGACTCCGGCATTTGCTGCGAATCTAGAGACTCCGAGAATTAATTTCAAATAATCTGTTTCGACGCTTTCTAGTCGATCTATCCTATCCACTCCCCAGATTTCTGCCCCATAATTCATTGCTGGGAGAACTAGCGATTTAAACATTGTATCGCACACCTTTAAAGGCAATTCCGGCACCCTGCGCACTACTCAAACGATTTCTTTGAGTGCAGTTCTTCCTTTACTGTGCGCCGCCACTATGTGATTATTCCATCCCCCATTCATGGAAAATTTTGCCCCAAGATATGTAAATGTTTTGACCCGGTCGATCTCCTCCTGAGCGTAAAACCATTTCTCTTTGTTACCCCATGTAAATCCATTCTTGAATACAACTACTTTCGTTTTTTGAATATTTACTTTTAGTCCCCATGTTTCACTATACGTTTCTAGGATATTTAAACTTTTCTATGGAACTATACATATTTCTTTAGTCTATTATGACTATCGTAAAAAGACAAATGCAATAATATACATATTGTCATATGTTGGATAGGCATTTTTAGAGTAATTTGTTTTTGTGCTTGCCTTACCCGAGCGCGCATTAGCAGAGGGCACCTTGTGTAGCGGACTGTTACATTCAAAATATCCCTTAAACACGAGTCGCAAGAAACTGAAAATTTCTCAAAAAAATGCTTTGTCGGCACTGTAATACAACTGCCGGCCTGGTATTCAGCGCGAAGATTGCATTCGCACTCACGACAATCTAAAGGCCGCTCGCGGACTGTCTTCCGTCTGCGCACTCACAAAGTGTATCTGGCTCTGACCAAAATTTGTCTCACATGATCAAACTCTTTCTCCGAACAAAACCTTTCTCTGATCAACGTTTCTGCTACCTAAATCCCTCTCTGTGATCAAACTCTTAGGTACAAAAATCTCTCTGCGATCAAAGTCGTTATCATCAAAACTCTTCTGACGCACGTCTTTCCTATTACGAGGCCTCGGTTCCCCTGCTCGGGGCACTTCGACGTTAATCCGTCCCTTTCCCTTTTCGCCAATGAGTGACAAAGTTCTAGACCTGACTAGTATCCCCCCTTTCCATTGGTTATTTAAATCAAGTTGCCTACCTTCAATCATTCGCTCGTCTCGCACACACCTGCTCACGCGCTTCTGCGGCGTGACCAATTCGACCCCGGGGAGCGTACGACTTCTCGAACTGTCTCTTATCCTTTGGTTGTCGACTTTATTGCGGGGTCTGTCTTTCATGACGGAGTGACTGTCCACGCTTTCTGCCGATTTCCTCCATCTATCCTAAGTAGGTTTCGTTCCCAAAAGGGCTCACAGACCAATTTCCATTTTCTACACATAAGGTAGAAGAATGTTCATTTGTGGACTTCGCAGCTTTGGCAATAATTAGCGGTTACACATGCTTGTGTCATGGTGCTGTGGCATGTGTATTGTTCCACATTGTTCTTTCGTCTTCTGTCTGCGTTCATCGAGGGATCTATATGTTTCCTTCTGGACATTCCTCGCCGCCTCGCCTGCTGCGCGGAGCTCCGTGGTTTCTTTCTGTTTTCCAAAGGCGCCGCCCGACACAGCACGTCACAGCTGGCGCGGTGACGGCTATTCATTGCCACACACACACACACACACACACACACACACACACACACACACACACATAGTGATACTGGTGCGAACAGCTGGATCGAGATGCTCCCTCCCACAGATTCTCGAGTGACCAGCGGAGTACTGTAAAGTCATTCTGGTGCTCTTCGAATCACATTTACAATGTACAATACGAGCTGTATGACACGTTGCATTGTCCTTCTGGTAGATGCTTTCTTGATGAGACAAAACTATCTGAGTGGACATGTTTCCCAAGAATGACTGCATGCTTCTGTCGATCCATTGTGCCTTCCAGAGTGACTAAATCCCCCCTAGGAAATGCCAAGGAAACATACCCCACTTCATTATGCTCCCTCCTCCGGCCTGGGCTCGTCCGGCGATTGTTGCAAAATGTTTGCATTCAGACGTTTCACGCCGTATATGCCAACGACCATTTGTCCAATGGAGCAGAAAACTGATTCATCTGAAAAGAACACCTGTCGTCGCTTAATGGACGTCGGGCTATCTTGTTGGGAAAACTCTGTACCTGGTTGGGAGACGTCAATTGGCGAGGGAATTCCAGCCTTCGTCCCAGATGAATAGCACTCAGCATGGGTGCAAGCATCAGGTGCCTCCTGCGGAGGCTAATACGCAGCCACGCTCGCTGAACAGATGTGGAGGAGGCCCTGATGGTAGGCCCTTTTTCATCTGGGCGGCCAGTTGCTCTTCAGGTGCGTGTCTTTCCGCCCGTAGACATCTTCGCAGCCGTCGTTTTCCTGCCGTCTACGGCCCCTAGTGCGCCAGGTGCCTCGGTGCCGGTTTTTGGTATCGCCATTTTGTCGGTATATTTTAACCACGGGTGCACGCGAATTTTCACAAACCGCGGAAGAGCTTCGGACCTTATTCCGAAAGACAATTATTATGACATTTTGGACGTCCGATAAATAACTCCGTTTCTGCTACTACTACTACTACCTTATAGTACTACTACTGCTACTGCTGCTGCTGCTGCTACTGCTGCTGCTACTGCTACTGCTGCTGCTGCTACTGCTGTGCTGTGCTGGACTGGCCCTGGACTACTAGCTGACTACTACGCTACGCCGCTGCACCGCTGTTGCTACGCTGCTGCCTACGCGCTCACCGCGCTCTACGCTGCTGCCTACTGCTACTTCACCTGCACTGCTACTCTACTCGCTGCACGCGCTCACGCGCTTCTACCGCCGCTTCTCGCTGCTTCACTGCTCTGCGCTGCTGCGCTGCGCTGCTACGCGCTGCTGCTACTGCTGCTGCTGCTGCTGCTGCTGCTGCTGCTGCTGCTACTGCTGCTACTACTAGTACAATATTGTACATAGATATTTTCCCTTATATTTCTTTAAAGACATCTCGAAATAAGGCAATGATCAATTCGGAATGGTTTTCGTGTAATTTTCCACGAAATATAGGCACAAAAAACTCTCGAATTTTTTTCTTTAAAATTTCTCGATGTATCAAGGGAGGGTAAGAATGGTGCCCGTTCCATATTTAGCGAACTCCATATTTTCGGAAATTGTCAAAAGGTAACTTTTTTAAACTACAAAATTGAAGCTAGCGATTTTTGCCTTAAAGCAAGCCCGTTTAAAAAAAATCAGCTCTTTCAAAACGTTCATGTACATTTTTTCGCGTAATTTGTCTGAAATTTACGCAATTCTTTAGGATTATATTCTCAGTTACCGCTCCAAATTTGTTCATTAAGGTTTCTCCTCGTATGTAACAAAGGAAGGTAAAAAGTATGGTGCAGATCTAATTTTCGGTGAACTCTCCTTATTTTCAAAAATTGGCAAAATTACATAAGGGAACATTTCAAAATTATAAAATTGAAAGTATAGATTTTTTCATTAAAGAATATCTGTTTAAAAAAAGGTCAAACACATTTTTTTAAAGGAACTTTTTGAATGGTTGGTTGAATTTAATGCATTATTGAATGAATTTAATGTATTATAAAAGGAACATTTTCTCAAAAATTGTTGTTTTTTTTTACTTTTTACGTGTCTTAAATAAGCGACGTTTAAGAGAGTGGTGTAGGTCTCAATTTCGTTGATGTCTCTGAATTTAAGAAAATTACGTTTTGGAAATATTGGGTTCAGATAATTACATTTTTTAATGTCGAAGTGTGGAGAAAATGCTTACTGGTTTAAAACATTTTGCGTATTTATGTAGTAGTATAATGTAGCGTGGGAGTCAGCAATAATGCGAGAAAGTATGCGCTGTTGGAGGTACAGTAGTTAATCATTAAAACAAGATTATCTACATATAAACAGATATGTAGCACTTCCGACACCTTTGCGCAGTGGCTACTTCATAACCAAAGAAGTTAATGTGAAGTGCGATTATTGTTAGTTGAAGATTTGGGCAATAACGGTTCCATGTTGTCTGTGTAATGTACAAAATAATGATCTGCGATTTCAATCATTACACTCTTGAAGACTGTCTAAACTATCATTCCAAGAATCAATATCACTCGCCTCACTAACATATTGTCGCAGGGTACACATCGTAAATAGGCTGTGCACAGAGAAAATATAAATTTTTGGAAAGTGAAACATCTTATATCAAATGAAGTCGTTGGCTTCCGCGGCCGGAGTCATGCGGATGATCTTGGCTGTCCGGGTGACGCCGCGTTGAAGGCTGTGTTGCCGACGTTTCGACCATCTTTTGTGGTCTTCCAGACCAGCCCTGAGGAAGACCACGAAAAGATGGTCGAAATGTCGGCAACACAGCCTTCGACGCGGCGTCACTCGGACAGCCAAGATCATCCACATCTTATATCAAATATTATTGAAATCAATTCTTAAAAATGTCGCGGCGGCGTTTACGGGAAGTTACCACTCCAAGACTACCTTTTCCGAGAATTTCGTTTCGAAAAGATGTCGTAACAGCCAGTAGTGCAGATGAAATTAGCGACAAATATACTAATGATATAATTTTCTAATACGATTAATATATTAATATAATATTCTAATACGTTCCTCAAACCAGGAGAGGTGATTCAAGGTATCAACTGATGTCACTGCAATGCCTCTGACCTGGAGGTCCTAGGTTCGAGTCCCGACGGTGACAGGATCTTCGATACTAAATGGATAGCTAGGACTAGTTCTATCGCTGTCTGGGGGAGAATTCTAGCGGCCGGCTGCTCTGATCGGTAGTTTTCCGTGGTTACTCCGATCAACTCCAGGCGAATGCCGGAGTACTTTAACAAACCGGCCACAGTCCGCGCGCGATCTCTCCTTCCCATTCCTTGTCCTATCCTACCCCTTACACACACACACACACACACACACGCGCGCACACACACACACACACACATTACTCTATCCACACATGTCCGGAGCACAATACATGAGCTTGTTCCGGCTGGGGCGGTGCCCCACTCGTGGGAGGTACCTGGTTGGGAAAACCCCCTCTAGTCGACGGTAGTTCGGCGCCGGATCTCACTATCCAGAAGGGAAGATCACCCCCATCTCTCGGGCCAACAACATGCATCACACTGACGGGATTAATAACCTTAGCAGTTGACTCTCCTGGAATCACCAATCAAAATTCCGTTCCTCGAAACTGCTTGTTTTCGCATAATTTTGCAGGAAATAAAGGATATTTAAAGAAAAATGTAGTTTGTCAAAAAAACTCCAAATTTTTAATTCTTTTCTCGAACAGTGGAATTCACATTGGGACAGGAAGGGCAAAACCTGGCCAAAATACCAAAAGCGAAACGGTCTTATATATAATTTACAAGAAAATGTCAACAAAAACCATATAACCCACCCAGTTCTTGTGGCGTGAGTGTTATATGGAGCTCAGTCTTGCAGACGTTTCCTACAGATTGTAATATCTTTTGAAGAGTGAAATTTTAGCGATTGGAGTATGAAGATCCAAACACTCAGAAGCAAGATTTTTGGTCAGTGTATGCTTGTAAGTATATAGTTTTATGTATTAAATTACAATTTTTCTAAACAAAATACCCTTAATGTTACATTTAATTATATCATTCCCTGTAAGGTATCCGGATATTTTGTGTTCAATTTTGGGCAATTGAAAGTACGCTGCTCCTCACTGTGTCAAAACCAGACTAATTTCAACAAATATGAAACTCTTTACTCGTACTTAGGAATGTGAAGAATTTGAGGCAATAAAGGCATATCAGAGCGAAAGTGAGCTTGTGTGACGAGGAGAAACTGTATTATACAAAAGCGTTAAAAATATTAGAAGAAATCATAAAGAAGGAATTGAACGAGCATATTAAAACAAAATTGTAGACAATGAACAATCACGATTTAGAGAAAAACAGTCTTGTGAAACTGCGTTTCAAGCAGTTTTAGACGAAAGAAAGATTAATATTGAGCAGGAAAGAAAGCAGGAATTATCTTCTTGGATCTCAACAGGGCATTTGAAATTGACAGGAAAATGCTCATTGAGAATATGTACAAATACAGAATCAAAGGACACGTGGTTTCTTTCATATCTTAAGTACAGAAAGCAAAAATTAAAGTATAATATGTCAAATGAAATTAGCACATATTTAGGTTTTCCGCAAGTGTGAGTTTGGGGTCCATAGTGTTTATAATTTACATGAATGACATCAGATACATGAGAAACATATTTGGTAATGATTGTAGAATTCAATTATTTGCTAACACAATTTATTATGTGTAATTGGAGAAAGAGAAGCGGAAATTTAATTCAAACTCCAGAGTGTAATTATAACAGTACAAGAATGGGGATACTGGGGGGGGGAGGGTAATTATTGCAATACAAAAACTAGGGAACAACATGTACAATGGTACATATTAATAATGTGTTGGAAAGATTAAATTTATTATTTTACATACTGGAAGAAACATAGATGTAAGACGAACTGAATTATTCACAACAAACACATAGGAAATACAACGGGTATAAAAATTAAAATATTTGGGAGTAATTATCCAGAGTAAATTAAAAAATTAAGTAGAGTACATTCTGAAGATAACTGGAAAAAATTAATATTTTAAACAGAATTGGCTCATATAAAAATTACTGAGCAAGATTTTACTTTCTCGTATACCTACTCTCGTATACCTATATTCGGAGTAACATACGTAGTACAGAGAAAGGTATGTAATGTTGCGGAAAATCATTTCGAGATTTCAACGGAAATACACTTTTGGGGTCCTCTGGTACCGAAAAAGTGTTTTTTTTTTAACGTCTGTCCGTCCGTCTGTTCGCCCGTCAGTCAGTCCGTCTGCCCGTTCCTCTGTCGGTCCATCTGTGTGTCTTTCCGTCTGTCCGTTCTTCCGTCTGTTCGTCCTTCCGTATCGGAAGCGGTATCTCAGTGCATCAACTGATGTCACTGCAGCGCCTCTCACCGGGAGGTCCTAGGTTTGAGTTCTGACAGCGGCAGGATTTTCGACACTAGCTTTTCAGCTAAGTCAAATTCAGTCGCTGTCTGAAGGAGAATTCTAGAGGCCGGCTGCTCTGATCGATAATTTTCCGTGGTTTCTCCGATCAACACCAGGCGAATACCGGAGCAGTACAACTAACAAACGGGGCCACGGACCGCGTGCGATCTTTCCTTCCTGTTCCTTGTCCTATGCTCTCTCTTATACACACTAACATGCACAACCACACATTGCTTCTGTCCGCCTGTCTGCCCGTCAGTCTCTGTGCGTCCGCCTAAATCGTACGTAGATGTGTTACCAAAATGGAGATTTCCCGGTCAATCGGGCTTCACTCGAAGCTCTGCGATTTTGAAAAACATTCTTTAAGATTGCGTAACAATAAGTCGCAGGGACGTTTTCAAAATTTTCTCAAAAACGTCTCCAGACCGTTTCTTAACTTTCTTGTAAAGATAGTGTAGAATAAATGTGTTAAAATGTCCATAGTTCCGATATTCACTGTTAACTCTGAATTTTCGAAAAATGGAAAAGTGTGATTTTTCGGCATTTTCCTACAACTGCAAAATTTAATATAGAGATTTATCCTAGAAATGAAATTGGTTCTCTGTAAATAGTTCTTTCAATATTTTAAAATTTTACGTAATTTCTAGTTGAATTTAATGCAAATTATAAAAATAACATTTTTAAAAAAAAAAAAAGGTTATTGTTTGTTTTAAACAGGAGAGGCTTAAATGAATGGTGTGGTCTCATTTTCGTTGATCTCTCTGAATTTTAGAAATATTGTTGGAAATTCTGGGTTGAGACAATCGCATTTTAAAGCGCCGGCCTGAGTTCGTTACTAGTAACATTTCCGTAGAGTAGAGGTAAGACTCACGGCGAGTTAATTCGGAGGTCCTGAGTTCGACTCTGGATGCGGGGAAAATGTTTGCTGGTTGAAGACACTTCTGCAGGTTTATGTCGTATTATAATGTAGCGGAGCAGTTACAAATAATGCGAGAAAGCTTGTGGTGTTTCAGTATCACTAGTTGTCAAAAGAAATCTGTCCTAAAAGATAGATCTTTAAATGTGATCGTGTATAATGTTTTGAAGAAACACGGTAGTTTTCGTGTAATTTGTGCTTGAAGTAAATGCAATTGATCTTTAAAAATGCGCAGAAACGACTCCAATTTTTTCTTTAATTTATTCCTCGGATAGATTGAAGGACGCTAAAAATTGGCGCAGATCTCGTTCTCGTTGAACTCTCTGAATTTTAGAAAATTGTATAGACTTCTGTTTTTTAACATGGCCTTGTCTTCATCATGGAATATGGCACGGCTTTTTGCGTCATTCTCGGTCGGGCCGCTGGATGTCGCTTGCTATGTTGCACTGCTTGATATGGTCGTGATCATGCGACATCTAGCGGCACTGCCGAGAAACACGTGTAAGTATGAACAAGTATAAGTTAAAAATATTGCGAGGAACCATTGTTTTTTAAGGCTAAATGCACCGAAAAATACTTATAGGAAAAATCAATAGATCGCAGCACTATCACACGGAATTTACTAGATTGATAATGTCTGAACGATAATTGTCCGATTTTCGATCTGTAAACGGCATTGGACTCCTTTTTAAAATAGAATTTACGGTACGATGCCGTTTTTTCAAAAAATATTTCCAAACAATTTTTTAAATTTTTTTCTCGTAGTTCCGGGAAGAAATAAAAAAAATGTGGGCGATGACGACGTGCTACCTGAATCCAACGCCGTGTCAATCATGCAAATCGGATGAATAGGAGCGGCGTAAAGTGAAATTTCGGAAAAATTACCTGATCCCCCCTCCCCCTCGATCCTGCGTACCCAACCCGTCTGGGCCCTCCATCGACGCGGCCGAAACCCGGCGGCCTGCGGCACGGGAGGCCGAACTTTCAGACAGGCAAGCTGGGCAGTCAGTCCCTTTCAGTCTCAATATATTTTTCTCCATGTGTCAAACTAGTGATGCTGTAACAGCCAAACGGTCTCGTATCATCTGTAATAGTCGTATAAAACTATATATCTTGTTCACATATTTCCGTCTTCCTTCGAATACCATCAAAATGTTATTTGAGGCACTACTCAATTCAATTCCGATTTGGAAACTGATTTCAAAAAGAAAATTGAACTAATTGTGTAGATATCACCAATATTCCATGTCCTAACATCTTATTTTACATACATTTTACTTCTAAGATCTTCCGTTATCATTCCACTACCAGAAAGTATGAGCCGAAATTACGCACGAGCTCTTTTATCCTGCGACTCAATTTTTGATCTCAAAACCGCGTTTGTCCCCTTGATAGACTTCACCTGATGAATCTGTTTTCCCAAGTAAAGTTTTAAAACTGTTTTCGTACTTTCTGACATAATTGAAGAAGTGGTAAAATTGCGCGCAGGCGAGATGCATCCTGAATCCAACAATCCAATATTAAGAATCGTGACATGTCCCAGCTTACTTAGTAAGTTATATTGATATAAAATGATTGTTATATTTGTATAAACTTGAAGATTGGAATAAGTAATTCCCTGCGCGTCATTTTGATACAAACTACGTAAATGATAGGATGTAGTGTAAATCATTGTATTGTGGCATATATATGTATTTTTTAATGCAATAAATTGTCATGAAAGCAATACAACTTTAACCCTTAGACAGAGAACACCACACTAGAAGAGGAATATCCGTCTATGACGGGGATAAATTATGTTTTGTTGTATAGTTATTAATTCGGCAACTTTTACATTTCTACATTAAGATACAATTTTTCTAAACATCATACACGCTTATCAGTAACATTTAATCGGGTAGCAATTAAATTTATAAAATTTGTATACTACTAG
The DNA here is from genome assembly GCA_964035755.1 of Teleogryllus oceanicus. Classification (NCBI taxonomy): domain Eukaryota; kingdom Metazoa; phylum Arthropoda; class Insecta; order Orthoptera; family Gryllidae; genus Teleogryllus; species Teleogryllus oceanicus. Next base: position 172,182,643 of record CAXIVR010000001.1, on the reverse strand, counting down.
TAAAACGTAGCGTACCAGTCACTGATAAACCTCATATTAGGGAATCAGAATGCAAACGTATTAAATCGGCGATCCACATCTAGGTGTCGAGAATAGGGATGCAACATTGATGTTGATATTTTCAAAACATAGATTTTATATAGACACATGAACATATTCCGTAAAAAAATGAAACATTTATGAAACCTGATGTTTATTATCGATGTGCTTGATGAGTTGTTGTGAATGAAAAGAACCGATAATCAGAATTTTTATGAAAAAGTTAAAATATGAAATAATATTGCATTATACCACTGTCAATACATGTGTTCGAATAAAGCGAACGGGTGATTGTAACATGCTCATCCAGTAGACTATCTTCAGCCCAGAAATTACCCCATTTTTCTGACTTTTCCCTGCGTATGTCCTACCGTACGCAGAGGGGCGGCCAACGGTGTAAGGTCTCTCGCTCCACCTTCCTGTACCCATTTGAGGAAGTTGTGACTCCATAAGATTACCCTGGGCGACAGTTTTCAGGCTTAGTTTCTCTGTTATTCTTTTTACTTTCTTTTGCCGTTTTGTCTAAATCGTAATTATAAATTAACAATCACGGCCACTGTTAAAAGAAGTTATCTTCCGCACGAACTTGATCGATGTTTCTAAACCAGCATTGATATTTGCATTTGTATTACTTGAGAATCATTCCTTCGCTTTTCTTGCTATCCGAAACTGGAGGGGACGCGCCGATAATTCAGCGAGTTCTTCCCTAATAATGGCAGAATGTACGCATGAAAGACTGCGGTATCAAACACACTGTTCAGTGCGATGATGTCTATTTGTCGGCTCCAGTCCCGGTCAAGCAGCGGCTGTGAGCATCTCTCCTTTCATCTGCAGGTCCCAATTCTTCGCAGGATCTGAACGCGCAGAGAAATAGTACTAGAACATAGATCGCAAGCCATCCCTTGTTAGACCTATCTGGATATACACAGCAATAGGATGCTAGCAATTTGTTGATTGCTCACTCGGACCCGAACTGCCTTTTTTCTTTTGTTTGTGATATTGCGTATTAGTTATTCAATTGTGCCACTTACACCCTTTTCTTCCGCTTCATTCTATCATTCCAAGCATAATATCCTTTTCTAGTGATTTTGTTCGACTCATAGTATGTCCAAAATATTTTATTTTCCATTTTTTGGCTTTGGCTTTTAGAGAAAATTCTGTTTTCTTTTCAAAATTTCGGCATTTATCTTTTTGCCCTCCCATTGTACGTTTAATATTTTCTTCCGTATCCATACTTCAAAAGCATCTTTCTTTTTTTCGGTCTATCTCAATGTTCAGCTTTACACACACAACAGGATTAGAAAACCATTTTCTCGATTATTTGGATTTTGGTCTTACGAGGTTTGATTTCGATGAACACGACGGAACGGCGTTCCTGTATCTCACTGATAATTATTACATAATATTATAAATATATCATTATTTCTATTAAATTAATAAACCATTTTGAGCGCGTTCCGGGACCTAAAATTTTAGAAATCAATCACTTGATATGCCTGCATATTTTATGAATTTGTGTAATTTTCTTTCCGCTGCTTTTTTCTAAAATTATTCCTCTCTTTAGTTTTTATGTACAGTATCCAGAATTTGTTATTGTAATTCATAAGTATTTAACTTCGCCTGCCATGTATATCACTTCTACGCTGATGTTCAGGCTTCCTTTTTTACCAGTTGACATAAATGTTGTTTTCTTTAAATGTAAGTTCATAGAATATTTAAATTTTATATTAATAATATATTTAGCTATCATTATTACATAATTCAGAATTAAGTACAAATAAAACATTGCATAATTTTGATGACATAAAATTTTTGCGTTTTCTCGAAAAGGAGTAAAGTGGACATGTCACGTTTTGAATGTTTGCTCATTTCGCGCTCCTTTCTATCCAAGCCAGCAGGGTCGCACCTCTGGCTGTACTGATAGCGTGACTTTTCTTACCTCTGCAGACATCTCGCCGCGTTCTTCGGCGGGCTGCGTGCTACACTAGGGCAATTCGATATGCCCAAGCGTAGGAAGAGGGTGATGAGCAGTTTTCAGTGGGCGAGAACATTGTGCAGTGATGAAGTGGAGATTATATTTACTATACAAGAATTAGTGGAATCATTCGCGTTTCGTTAATTATTAGTAACCGAGTATTATATATGAACAAAATAATAATTCAATAAATAACAATTATAAAAGTATATTAGTTTAATAAACATTTTGTGAGATCTTATTAACTAAAATAACTTATTTAGTCGACATTTATGGGTGGTAAGCTATTGTTTTTCATTGAAAATACAGGCATAATACCCTTATAACCTTTATGGACGTACATACCATTATAGACGTCCTATAGAGACGTCCTATTACCTTTTCCGTCCCTGCCTATTTCTCATTGCCAGTTTACACTCCCTTGTCATATTTCGAATGACCCGAAACATTTCTTTAGGTCTCCTTTTGTTCTTATGTTCTTCCACTTCTTTGCATTTTTCTTTTTTTTATTTATTTATTTAACGTCAAAATACCAGTTAAAAACTGCGTATGACGTGCTATATTTCTTGAAGAAACTTTTCTTTATCATGTCTTGGTCTACGCTGGAATACCCTGCTGAGTTCTCTGACTTTTATCCTTTGCTTTCTTAGCAGAGAAATATAATACTTGAAAAGAACGAAACATTAGGACTTTATTATTATTATTATTATTATTATTATTATAGTAGAAAGATGGATCTTTTTACATTTATTGGACCAAATAGGATCAATCAAATTTATTTGGTCCAATAAATTTAAAAAGATCCATCTTTCTTCTATATAAAAACGGGATCAACAGGAATAATTCAACCATTCTAATAATACTAATACTAATAATAATAATAATAATAATAATAATAATAATAATGATGATGATGATGATAATCACGCAAATGGAGAAGAATCGAAGGTAAAGTGTATATACTCGTACTATATAATCCTTCGAATCTTCACTTCGATGACTGAGTTTCCAAGATTTATAAAAATTGTGAGACTCCATCTTTATATTTCACGGTGAAAATCTTGAAATCTCTCTACAGGTCTGATTCAGTTTGCCCATCGTGAAACCATGGAGCAGGTTGTTACTCTGTGAGAACCTCTAGGCACCGGGCGGCGTTCTTTCAGCGCCCGCCGCGAAGGGCTAGGTTAAAGTGGCCGTGGGGGAGGGGTTCCGGGATTTCCACATCTGATATGGCACTGGGACAGTCGAGGGAGCCCCCAAAAGGGTCGAGTGACGCAACTGCGTGAAGGGAGGGGGGAGGGTCAGGTATTTTTTCCGAAATTTCACTTTACGCCGCTCCTATTCATTCGATTTGCATGATTGACATGGCGTTGGATTCAGGAAGCACGTCGTCATCGCTCTATAAGCCCACATTTTTTAATTTCTGCGCGGAACTATGAGAAATCATTTTAAAAGTTTTTTTAAGAAACGGCATCGTAGCGTGAATTCTATTTTAAAAAGGAGTTCAATGCCGTTTACAGATCGAAAATCGGACAATTTGTTTAGACGTTATCAGTCTAGTAAATTTTTCTTATTTTGGTGCTGCCACGTGGTGGCGACAAATGGAACTAGTGTCGGTACATTTAGCCTTAAGCGTTGGGAAAGTTATGTAGTGTTGTAGCCGTGCATGTAGTTGGGTTGGAGTAAAATGCTAGGCGTGTAGACTCGAAATACAGGAGTTTGAATCTCGGCGCCTATTTTGCTCGTTGCGGATTCACGTAGTGGTATAATATTGCGTATCCCTTATAAATAATGGGGAAAGTATGCACTGTTTCCACAGTTTCTCCATAGCCTTCAACGAACTTAGTAAAAAGAGATTATTCTAATTCTGTGGCGGAGAGTGACAATTTTTCACCAGAAAAGCTCGTATTGTGAGGTATAGATATAGAAAAAGTGGATAAATCGTGTTATTGAATGATATAAATTACTTCCGTAATCACGTACGGTTAGAATTCATGTTTTGTTGGTACTTGACAACGAAGGATTTGTTTACGGCGAAACATCCGTGTGTCGTGAACGCTGCTGGCGCGTGTACAAGGGGTTCCCAGCGGGGTCAGTATCGTCCCCCCTTGAGTGTAGATCAGTGGCGGCTCATGGGTATTCGCATGTGCACACCCAAATAATCGCAGTGCATTGTTTCTTAAACATTTCTTAACATGAGGGGAATACAAGTCCTCTCAGAGGGTTTCCGAAACATGGTATTTCAAAACACGCGCTGTTCGGAAGCTGCGATTGACAGTCCGCCTCTAATGCCCTTCGTGACAGCATGTTAGAGCACATTCGGGAAATGCGAGCGATCCGAAGGAGTCGGTGGCTCCCGCGGGGCTTAAGGGGAAAGAGGGGGATCATGGTGGCTTATGGGCGGTTGGAGCACACTCCGGACCGTGCGGATATTACTGTGCAGACGCGACCTCTGGAAGTGCCTTGACATGTCGTGAAGGTATAACACTCGACTATCACAAATTTTTTAGAGAAGTAAGTGTGGCATTAATCGAATAAAGTGTGAGATATCTCTCCACTTAAATGAGCTCCCACTCCTTCCAAAGCAATACTTCGGTAGCGCGGGAAACGCAAACGCATTTCTGTGCAGTGTTGCATTCATAAGTATTGTGTTAATCGAATGTTATTTGCATATTTTAAAGCCAGTAATTGTGTAAACGTATGTAGGAGGCTACTTTTTAATGCGTTTTGAAAAACCGAAGTTAGAGTGTTCATTTTTCTGTGAAGTGTGTTTGTACATCTGACAATGAATAGCGTCGAAAATATCAAAATAACATCAATGGAAAAGTCACAGACAAAATTGCTGAAAAGAAACAGCATTTACTGTAGCAACACAGACTTTGTTTCGTCAGTCAGCGTAGACGGCAAACAATCCAGATTTTTTGAGTATTGGGTATAGAAACTACTTTTAAGCTTAAATTTGTACAGCGAGTTTATGGAAAATACTCCATACCAAAAGTGCGAGTAAAAAAAGTTTCGAATCAATGTGTTTCTTGACAGCCTTTGAAAAACGTCCTGGAAGTGCCGAATCATGCGGTAACACGACACAAGTAGTAAATATTTCGGATGGGTCCTTGCCGAGCAAAGTCGAAACGGATGTTGTGAAAAGAAATGCGCTCAACCCTCGTTGGTGATAAAAGGAAGTATTCAACATGTTATCAAACTTCATAAGATGCCTTGTTTCTAATTGTCATTATTTATGTTAATGAATATATGTGTATGCTTGTAATGTATGCCTGTATGTATGGGCATGTGTGTGTGTGTGTGTGTGAGAGAGAGAGAGAGAGAGAGAGAGAGGAGAGAGGTGGGGAGGACGGGAGAGAGAAGAGAGGCGTTGCAGTCCCTAATAGTATGACCACGTGCTGCCACTGGTGTCGATGAAAGTTTGAAGAGCGTCAATGATGATCAAGGTGTCTTAGGCTTCAGTAGCCGAACATGAACTGGCGATTGATCAGTAGAATCAATATTCCACTGATTGAAAAAAATATAAATTGAACTAGATAATTAGATGTTTTCTAATGGTAATTAACAAAAAATAGAATATATTCCAAACTTACTTCTCTTCCTTCTTTATTTGTCGACACACTGGAGAAATTTAATGGCTAGTTTTTAGAAACCACCCAACATTTTGTAAACATTGCAGTACACAAAAGATCTGAAACTCAAGTATTCAAAAGCGACAGGGTCGTCGATTAACAAAAATCGAGATATTTTCGATAATATGAAGTTAGTTCGATAGTATGAAGTTAGCTTGAAAGCATTTATATGAAATTCTTTGTTATATCATCAATGCTGTATATTATAGAGAAAACGTAAGCGGGTCGATGAATTGAGCAATTCTCTTAAAAGGAATCGAATGAAAGAAAAGGTTAGAAATCCCTGGCCTAAACCGTTCAGACGATTTTTTTTCCAAAATTGATATTCCTCAATAGTTCTGGGAGAACTCGAAGCTCTCCGAATTGAAACAGATATTTTAATGTATGAGGATACTTCATATAAACTCTTTTCCAATTTCAAAATATTCTCTAAAATAGTCGCAATTTTTGGAGAATATTGTTTCTCTTCTGGAGCTAAGGACACTTAAAATTGGTGCTGGTCTAATTTTCATTGAATTCTGAATTTTCGAAAACTGCAAAAATTCAATTTTTTCCGACTACTACAATATTCAAGTTGGTTATTTTAAATCTGTTATTCAAAATTAAATTTTGAAATAATGATATGTAAACTCTCTGAACTTCCGAAAATTGGTTTTCCCGAGCAGGGCATCGCCTAACCGGGGAGAAGGCCGCGACTGTGTACCAGTGTAGTGCATGTAAGTGTATGTAAGAGATGAGAATAGGACAAGGAAGACGAAGGAAAGATAGCGCACATTGTGGCCCTTTTGTTATAGTTCTATCAATAACAAATATTCACCAATGTTTTAACATTTACAATCGAAGAAGAGTTATTAAATGTGAACGCTATCGACGTTTCGGCCCTTAAACATGTTGTGGTCATCTTTAGAGAAAAGAGGAAACCTTTTGTCACGTAGTAATCTGTATGTATGTATGTAACAAAACAATAAGCGTTATTTTCTGTTTCTAGACATCGTGTAGACCGTTTGTTAGGATACTGCTCGGGCATTCCCCTGATGTTGATCGGAGAAACCATGGAAACTACCGATCAGAGCAGCAGGACCATAGAATTTCCCTACAGAGGGCGACTGAATTGGACAAAGCTATCCAGTTAGTGTCGGAAAATGAGCTGCCACCGTCGCACTATGGTACGGATTGGCAAGAAAGCAGACAAAAATAGTTTTTCTTAATAAAATGAAATGATTTGAATCTAGAACTCTACTTTTAATGTTTATTTGAAGTTCATTTGTTATTAAAGTGGATCACACTACTTACTGCGAAATTATTATGCATCTTCAGTGTTGGTAGTATCGGATTCTTCAGAGTCGTCTTCCTCTTGTTCTCCAGTTTCGTCTGCGGGAATCAGTAATAAATCACGGACTTCTTGAGGACGTTGTTTTCGATTTTTCTTTGGAAGGCCACCAACAGTGGAAATCAAAGGGTCAGAGCTCAATAACAATCGCTGGAATAGGTCACAATTAGTGGAAACTCTCGAAGTTTTTCTGGTGTGGTGTTCTCTGAACTTCCTGATGTCTTTGTTCCTGGATTCTATTACTTCTTCTGAAAGTTCTCCAATTGGTAAAATTGCAGCGTTTATTATGGAAGCGCCATGTATTAAAATTTTATGAACTGTTGGAGGCATATAATACCACGGATATAATCTTACAAATAAATGTGCGGTTTCTTTGGCGTAGAAATTGAACTCCGGAACATTAATTTCATGACCAGATGAAATTGTTTTCAAAATTATTCCAAAGCGAGAAATTAGGTCACAGTCTATTCCAGTTATTTCTGAAGCTAACCGAGGATTTTCAAAAAACCTCCGGGCAGTGTTTCCATCGTTTGAAGATCCGTATCCAGGCTTTGGTATATCTACTTGGAGGCCTAATCTACTTTTAAACAATTCTTGAACCTGTCTCTTCTTCCTTTCCAATAAATCTCTACTGCCATCTTTCACACTCACTTTCCATTTTTACAATCTAACCGATATGAAATATGCAGGAGACATTCAAAAAATCGTATATGGGCGTGCAGTACGGAAATGCCAAATTCTAAGAGTGAAACTTCAACGATTTTGTCTGTCACTTTAGAAACATTGTTCATTTCTGATATTTTTGCGCCACAAATGTAAATATTTCATGCTTGACGTTTCTGCTAGAGCATTACAAATTTTTCCATCAATCATTGATAATATTAGGGAGTGTTTTACTTGTATGTTATTGAGGCATAAATTCTGCAAATTCTCAATCTGATTATTAATGTAATCCCTTTCTCCCCTAGATATTTCTGAAGTTTCGTGAATCCACCGCAAGCGAATAGGTCTGCAGTAACGGGTAGATGATGTTCTGGGGTTTTTCCATTCAATAATTCCATTTTGACTATTGACAAGGCGAAGAGGCACGACTGATGACATAAATAAGTGCTCGTCACTGCATTCAGCTTCAGTCCAAGTTTGTTTATACTGGGAGTGTCCGGAGCTGCCATCAAAACCCCACTTGTAATGTAATATGTAGGTAGTCGCACAATTATTTGTATCATTGTCGGGTAGTAGTTTTAAAATTCGGGCGGCAGTATGATCAAGCAAATCCTGTAATTTCACTTCACATTCAGTTTCTTTGATAGATATATTCTGAGGATAAGTATCCTTTTTAGCATTTAGAATGGCATAATAACTCTTTTCCAGTTCCTTTTTCTTTTGTTGTGCAAAGCTAATCTCCTCATTGTCATGTATTGATGTTTCGATAACTTTGCATTAATCATGAACGACAGAGCTTTTCCACTGACATTCTCGTTGATTGTATGCCCTTTGCTCAAGCTTCTCTTATTCTTTTTCCTCTAGTTGGTGTTGTTGTTGTTACTTTTTTCAATCATTTAGCTGACTGATCGTCTCCTTCTGCCCTTAATTTCATAGAGGTCGCATATGCACGCTCTGATGTTCTAACAGAATCCCTCAGAGGTTTGACTTTTCTTCTTTTACTTCTGTCTGATAGATCTTCAAAGTCTTTGATGGTCGACCTCTACTTTCTGCACGTGAACAACCAGGTATGACTGGAATAGATATTTGCATGTTTTTGTTAACCAATCTGCATTCTTCCTTTCGAAAAACTCTTCCCTACGGTGACACTTTCTCCAACGTTCGAAATAAGGAAGAAAAAAAGAAGATCTTACGCACTGATACAATGTTTTCTTGACATCTTCAGATACGTTTAAGTCAAATTTGTTCATGAGATGTGCTACACAAATTGTTCTTGTTTGCGCGACAATCATTTTCTTTTCTCTAATTTTTGATGGAGCTCACTGCGAATTACTGTAAAATTCATTTGCACTTCCACACTGCACCACACTGCACATGTAACACTACTGAAGAACTGGTCCAGACTACAGCCCGGAGATCTTTCGTTCACACTAAAAGCTAGCGAGCACATTACAACCACTGCAAGGGTCCCTTGTTCCCTAATGTCGGAGTTTGGCCATAGGTTATAAATGTGTCAAAGCAGCCCTCGCTCTCCGGCGTCTGTTTTCGTCAGCGCGTGCCCGGACGTGCACGGCCGGCCGCGCGGAAGAACGTTCTCTTTCTTTTCGTTTCCAGAGTTGCAAGTAGTTGCAGATGAAACCTACATGGACGTGTTCCCTGGTATTTCCGGAAATGTTAATGCAAGTTTCATGACATACATAGACGTACATTTTTTTGTAAGTCAAGGAACGCAAGTAGAATGGTGCTTCTAACAGACTTGATTTGAAGAATTTATTTACAACTTATGTGAAAGTGATAAATTTTGTTTTTACAAGAAATGTAGTTATAAAGTATTAAAGAGTAACAAGAAAAAAAATTATTTTAATAAGTTTAATAGTAACCGAGAAATGAGGATTCTAAAATGGGATGAATTTATGGCCGTCCAGACTCTTATAAATCCCCCGTTTTCACGCGCGTTATACACAACAATGGACAAGAAAATAACTAAATATAGTATAAGATATAAAGCATTGGACATTTCTCTTTTCATGTATGCTAGAATGAAGCAAATTGGACGATTTTGAAAAAATGATTTTTTCCGCTTTTTTCGCCTTTCAAACCACCGTGCGTCGGGACTCGGACCCAAGGACTTCGGGTCAGAAGCACTGCATTGCCATCCGTTTATGCGCTAAGCCACCTCAGCCGGTAGCCCGATCCGCGCCACTGGGGCCGCGTGCTGGTAATCGCAGTAAGGACGCGGTCGAACCCACTAGTTTGCGCGCGAGGACTAAGTTAAAGTAGGGTAGGTTTCGTTGACATTCTCTGACAAAAATAATATCCTCACTCACCTGTTGCCCGTACCTCAGCTAGCATATACAAATACAGCCTTACCTGGGCGTGACTACTGTGATCATTCGATACGGAATTGAAACGGTGTATCTGCACGCTCGTGCCTGGGTCAGTTTCTAGCTAAATAGAAAACAGTACTCATAATCCAGGTATACATGAGCCGCAATGAGCGTTCATTCATTTATTTGCTTTTCTTCTACATTAACAAGTTGTGAATGCATCTATTTGACACCCCTTTTATATGAATTGTCCCTTTTATGGCATGCAAAATTTTACACAATGACATATACCCTGGTACCCTTACATATACCCTTAATACCCTGGATTTAAAACATAAACAAATACAAAACATCATTCATACTTAAAGAACATACACAAAATAAACATTCATACCGGAATGAGCATTCAGTCGTGATTTATACTGTTGTTTTACTGTTAAATTAATTAGTATGACTTGGTCTTCGACAGAATCTCTTCTAAATTTATTCCCCCTATATATATATACATATATATTTGTTTATTTTATATTATATATATTTATATATTATATATATTATATATATATTTATATTTTATGTTATATTTTACAAATATATATATATATATATATATATATATATATATATATATATTGTTACGTTTTTAGGTGGTGAATTAAAAGTCTCGTATTATTTTCACAAAAACGTTTATTTTGTTTCTTAACACAATCACTGAAAACACTTGATTATTTATTTACACTACACTTCTCTTCCTTTGTTTACACTACACTTCTCTTCAGTTATTTACACTACACTTTTCTTGATTTATTTACACTACACTCCTCTCGCACACTCGCACAGTCCTAATTGCTGGCCACAGTTCACTGCACTGATCACAGTTCGATGCACTGGTCACAGTTCACGTCACCGACCACAGTACGATGCACTGACCACTGTTCACTTCACTGAGCACACTCGCTGCACAGCTATTCACCGCGATGCACACACTTCACAGTTCAGCTTCCACTGCGGACTCAAGACTGACTCGCGGTCGCCGGCCGTCGCGTATTTATACCTGTCAAGACACCAACCTTCCGGACACCGCGACTGTTCTGGAGTAATCCGCCGGCAGGTGATGCAACCCGTGCTCACCGGCGGCTCGTGGTCGCCGGCAGATGACGTAACCCGCGATCACAGGCCCCTCGGAGTAGCGCCGGGGGATGACGCAATATTCGTTACTATATATATATAGTAACATATATATATATATATATATATATATTGATTGAGATATACAAAATTTCCTCTCTCTACATTTATATCTGCTAAAGATCTTAGCGTCCGGCTTGCTGGGTCAATGGGTCACGATATATTATAATCCTTATTACCTCTATAATGGATTATAGGATCCGCCGACTATACAGCGCAGCTGGGAATCTGAAATAGAATGATTCTATTCCTAGTTCATTTCTGTTTGGATTGACTAAATGAGAGATCACTTTCTTTTCTAAAGAACAAAATTCAACAAAGTTTATTTTTACGCTTTTAGCAAACAATCTAGTGAATCTACAATTTTTAGGCCTTTGATTAAGATATCTTTCAATTTACAATTTATACCGCGGTTAACTTATCTTTTCTTCGTTGATGTCCCTCGTAGACTTCTCAGTCGAAATATCTTGCGAGCTTGCCGTAGTCCAAAGTTCCACGAAATTCTCTTCTGCCCCTATCCAAGCTGGTCTCAAACTATCAAAATTATCAGTCCCGATTACGTCCTATGACATAGTCCCGAACTCGATTACCACTCCCGACAAAGTTCCAATCAATATTGCTTCCACATGAAAATATCTGCAATATCATTCACTGTCCTTAAAATTTCACTGATAACCCAATTCTATCTAGATTGTACTCGTTCCCTCTCACGAACCTACGATCAATTCAGAAGCGCCTTGCCGAGCAGAATGAAATCTTCCTGCATGATTCATCCCTCGAAGACTTCGTATTAAACTACCTTCATTTTTTTCATAACATTTGACCGTCCTTCTCTCACCCAGCCAATCCATACGTTTGTTATATTTTGGTGTAGCTGACCTTTTGATCGTCTAAACGTCTTCGCCCAATCCCAGATTTTCTATTTTCGGCATCCAAACCTCTTAATGCATTTAGAAAAACAAAACTACATTGTTTATTCACGGTCGTTGCTAAGCTCTAGCTCTCGTGATATTTCGTAATGCATGTTCCACCATATTGTCTACAAATAAATGTTAGTTTATTTTAATGTGACATATGGTTCATGCGAGTTTCGTGGCGCTGCGGGACACGGCGACACACATTGCCATCGCCCGTCGTCGACCAATGTTTTTGTACACAGCTCGTGTACCCAACTCCATCAAATCAGCCGCTACCAGTTCTTGAAGTCACGAATCACCACCAAAGTACCCGTTCAAAACTACTACGATGCACCTCGCACGAACTCATCAAGTTCCGTAAAAATGTTCACATTCTATCACGCGATCTATCATTTCACGCAATGTTCTTAGTTGCGAGAATATTTAAATATCCAGCGGCGCGGACGTATTGTTCTTAATAATTCAAGAAAGTTACTAATAGAGCTCGGCGCATTGCAGTAATTATAAAAATGTTTAGTCTCGATGCACTTCGAAAAATGGCCGATCGTTTTCGCGTCCTAACTTACGCAAATTACTGTTTTTGCAATTTTGTCCACTAACTGTTCGCAGATAATTTATACTTCACTTCCATGATATTAAAATGTCTTCATCTAATTAATAGCGTTCCCACATAAACTTTCACAAACTAATTACGCAAAAAATTCGAATTTCCTATCACTCTGATACGGGTCATGCGTACTACGCTGCGAGAGCTCAACTCAGACACTACTATCCTCTATTTGGCATTGTTGGTCCAGAAGCTGGAAACGTTTTATAAAACACCTGCCCATCACTGCAAAAACATATCGTAATATGTTCATAGTTCTACGTTTTACGGGCGTCTTGCGTCTCATTCCTGGTTTCATAAATTGTCTAATCTTTGGTTAAGAAATGTCACATCGTTATATTTCTTCCCCTTTTTTTTCCTTTCTTTAAAATAATTATTTTCGTGTTATTCATCCTTGATGACGTCACTCCATTACTTCAGGAGGCGCGTCGCTTGTTTTCACTGATCCCTCACTTAATAAATCCAAATATTCATTTTATCTAGGTCCCGTGTTAATTTTCGCGTGCCGTGGCTTAATTTTGTCATGATCCAAATATTATACTCTACAATTCCAGAAAGTTTGAAGTCATTTCATCAAGGCGTTCTTGAAATATTTATGAAACTGGTTTATTTTATACTTTTGCTATCACAACAATGGGTTCCATTTTCGACGTTTCTAAACGTTCTACATGCAATTTGTACCGTTTCTTGTATCTTCTTAACTCGCGGTTCGATTTTCCTGATTTTCGCTTTGGATTTTTCCTGAAATTCTGTTCTGACTATTGTTTATAATGCCCTTTCACGCTTTTCGCGTTTTCCGCTAATTTCTGAAAGTTATATGTCCCCGGCGTCGTCGTCTATTGTATCTTCTGTAGTTTAATGTCTATCTGATGAAATAAAATTTTGCTTTCGGGATCTGCGCGTTCTGGGGTTGTTGCAAATCATTACACTAGTTTGATAAGTGGAAAAAAATATATTGAGATTGAAAGGGACGAAAGTATAAACCGACTGCCTAGTTTGCCTGACTAAAAGTTCGGCCTCCTTTCGCGCCGCAGGCCGCCGGGTTTGGCCGTTCGGCTGCGTGGAGGGAGGGCCCACAAGGGTCGGGTGACGCAACGGTGTGGAGCGGGAAAGGGGGGGGAGGTGTTATCCAAATTTCACTTCACGCCGCTTCTATTATTCCAATTTGCATGATTGACACGGCGTTGGATTTAGGAAGCACGTCGTCATCGCGCTCTAAGCCCACATTTTTTAATTCTTCCCGAAACCATGAGAAAAATTTTAAAAAAATTGGAAATTTTTTTTGAAATACTGTTTCGTAGCGTAAATTCTATTTTAAAAAGGAGTCCAATGCCGTTTACAGATCGAAGATCGGACCATTTCTCCTGACATTATCGGTCTAGTAAATTCCCTGTGATAGTGCTGCGATCTATTGAGTTTTCCTATAAGTATTTTTCGGTACATTTAGGTTTAAATGCTTATTAGTGTTGTTATCGTAGCACAGTTCTTGTCGACACGCCGGCAGGAGTACCGTTTTCAAACCCACCATCTTGTTAAAATAGTGAAAATTATTTGAAAACTGGGCCGATCCATTGCAGACCACCGCTTCCTTTACTTGCAAAAAGTGGGGAGAGGCGTTTATTAATGTAATCGGAGTTTCGCGCATCTTGGCGGAAGCCTTTTTTTTGATTTACTTTAGATCCCGCCGCCATTGTTTCCCCTCCAACGCGGCGCCAGGGATCGTAGTAGTGCAGTGTTGCCAGTGAACCGCGCGCTTGGCGAAAGTTACTGACGGCGTTGCCGCCTGGTCCACAAGCTTTGCCCGGGGTTATACATAGTCACCTGGACTTGGTGCGCGTGGCTGTCGCTTGGAGCGCTTGCGGGATCTCTTTCCTGTCGTCAAGTAATCACTACCGTAGTTGCAGTAGCAGTGAGTATAGAGTGCCTCCGGCAGGATTGTTGTGCCCTGTTGTGGGTCCTTTGCGAGCGCGGTTGGCGTTGAATCGCTTGCTTGACCTCTGTCCCGCCGAAACCATTCCCTGTCCGCCGTATTAGCGGGGCATGGACGGCGGTAGTGATTTAATAGATCGCGTGATGTAATAGGTTCTGAAGGTGGGTGGGATTCGTCTGGCGGCTCTATAGGGATTGTTTTCGTCGGACGGTCACATGGTGTCGCCATCACATGACCCTTGCCCGGTGGTGACATTGCCCCAGTGACCTTTTCTTCCACCCTGCGATATGTGCCCCTAGTGGCCTTTCTTTTCCCCAGTGACCCGCTTTGCCACCCAGTGACCAATGCTACCACAGACCTCTGTGCCTTGGGCGCTGTACATGTGTTCTTTGCATTCGCGCGGGGTGCCATGAAGGGTCTTGAGGGAGCTCTGTCTTCAGTGCAGGGGTCTAGTACCCAAGTAGGTGTCGCGGTGCCTGTACCAAGTCAAGTGGCTATACTTCAGGCTCCGTCATGTAGCGGCGAAAGAGAAATTACAATGGGGTAAAACAAGTGTAGCGTCATAGACGACTCCCTGCTCTAGAAAGACGAGTTGCAAGGTATGGGAATGAGGGAGCCAAATATAGGCTTCCGAACAAAGGCCACCCTTCAGGGGAATTCCAGAGGGTAGGGGCTTGTAGGTCCCGGGCACAAAAAAATCAGCGTCGTTGGCGCTCGCCTAAAGACGGGTGCGGGGGATAGATGACGTAGGATGTCATGTGACTTGGGGCTATATTAAGGTGCGTCGCAGAACCCCTGATCGGGTAACGTTCTTTGGTTTCCTCGCGGCTAGACCGCGAAAATTGTCCGGCCAAGTCTGGCGCGGAAGTGCTGTAGGCACGAGAAAGTGTTAGAGGTTCGGACACGGTGAAGTATGCTCTATACTTCAGAGCAGATGTCTGCCGAGGCACATGAGGTGCCCAGTTGCGAGTCGGCCGAGTTGGCTACTCGCAGGCGCGGCCGCAAGGCCGGGGTTGGGAGAGGGGGGCTGCCGCGGGTAGCTCCGACAAACGCCTTAGAGTAAGTTCTGTAGAGATACTGTAAATATTTATTGTAAATAAATTGTATATACCCACTCGTGTCTGTTCCTCTGTGGCGTAGATCCCTACTCACGACGTTACACATGGTAGCTGTAGCAGTTAATAATAGAGGTTAAAAGAAACAAGAGGCTCTTGGTGATCTCGAGAAGAAGATAATTGAACTTCTTCAGTTTGTCAACCCTTGCCACAATGTGCATGGCGAGATTACGAAATTAGCTTATGCGATTCGCACATGATTTAATGACGTGGTTGCGATTCAAGAAAGAGGAGCGTCCTCTCCAGATCCTTAGTCTAGGAATCCTGTAAAGCAGACAAGCACTCAGACGTCCTCCGAAAAACAAGTTGAGAGTAAAGGGACGAAGAACAAAGCCACCGCGCAACCGTAAAACACCAAGAGAAAGCGGCGTGGGATTTGAATGAAAATCCCATGGGGCAATGAAGGCAAAACGCGGGCCGAAACGCCTTCCTTAGTATCATTAGGAAGCGACGTCGAGAGGCAAGAGGTAGACCGAAGAAATAAGGAAAAACGTTCGAAAACTCGAAAAAGACCGCCAATGTCAGATGCTCTGGTAATAAGAAAAAGAGGTGATGGCTTATCTTATGCGGACATATTAAGAAAAGTGAAAGGTGATGCAGAGCTCAAGAATCTGGATGTGACTCAGATCCGGAAGACAGCATCCGGTGATCTCCTACAACTTCGCAGATCCGCAGATAGCCAAACACTGGAGTTCCAGTCTTCAGTAAAGAAGTGTTCGGGTCGCATGCTGATGTGAGAACACTCACCCATGAAGTGACCATTCAGGTGAAGGACCTGAATTAACCAAAGAAGAAGTCCACAATGCTTTGATCAATTCCCGGAAGTTAAGGATTTACCGACATCAGTGGTCAAATTCCTAAGACCAGCATATGAGGGCACAGGTAACAGTAGTCAGTCTCCCGGCCACCGTGGCCAATGCTCTGTTGGCTTGTGGTAATGATAGAATAGGATGGGTAAACTGCCGATTGCGTGAGAGGAAAACCCCCCTGAGGTGCTTCAAATGCTTAGATCTCGGGCACATAAGTCGAGCATGTAAGAAACCGTACGACAGATCGAAGTTGTGCATGAATTGTGGTGATGATCACTTCGCTAAGACATGCACGAAAGATCCAAAGTGCCTGCTGTGCTTACAAAACTGCAAAGACAGCAAACATGTTACCAGGTGTAACAGGTGTCCTTCTTTCCAAAGAGCGCTAAAGAAAATATTGGACAGACCATGAAAATAGTTCAAAAAAATCTGAACCACTGTGACGTTGCTCAGAATATTCTAGCACAATCTGTGAGGGAATGGGAAACACATGTCGCGATTCTGTGCGAGCAATATAGAAACCGCGACGAGTCATCGTGGGTATCCGACCAATGCAACAAAGCAGCAATTTGGGCATGTGGGAATCGTCCATTCCAACACGTATTGACTCGAGGCGAAGTTGGATTCGTCTGGGCCAAAATTGATGGAATCTACATCTACAGCTGCTACGCGTCACCAAACGATACGTTTGATGACCTTGAGCAATTCCTGGATCGTCTAGTTCTTGACGCCATAAGTCGCAGCCCCCTCGTGACAGCTGGGGACTTCAATGCTTGGGCCGTGGTGGTGGGGAGCTCGACTACGAATAAGAGAGGTCGACCCGCAGAATCATTCTCCCTCTTGGACCTAGTACTCGTTAACACCGGAGATACATTTTCCGCAGATATGGTTTAGGATCTGTGGTGAAACGTTTATGAGAGACATATTGTTGAGAATGGGAGTATCTTGGAAAGTCAGTGAACACTACATACACAGCAACCATGAGGCTATTGTATACGAGATGCATCCTGCATCTCGTCATGTTAGACCGAGGTGTAAGGTGAGGGGATGGAAGGCCAAAGCGTTTGACGAGGAAGTATTCCGCCTTTGTTTGGAATATTTTGTATCATCAGGGACGGCAGAGACAAAGATTAGTCAAATTATTAACTGGATAACCAGAGATTGTGATGCAGCCATGCCTAGCAGAGGAACGAACCACCGACGATTACCAGTTTACTGGTGGAATGAAGACATTGCTCAGCATCGCCGTCACTGCCTTCGGGCCAGGAGACTTATCGTGGTATCTTTGTTCAAATGCAAGAACAATATAAATTGACCAGAAACCAGTTGAATGTCGCAATACGGGAAAGTAAATGTCTTTCCGCTAAACGCCTGCGCGAAGAAGTTGATAAAGATATATGGGCTATACAATACGGTTATGGGATGTTTAAAAAATCGCATACTCAGTCTCCAACCTATCCTAACATTCTTCGGAGAATTGTGACAACTTTATTCCCACATCACCCCAGCCAACTGACGATCATCATGGCACTTGATACGGATAAAATATTACCAGTCACTGGGAATGCGCTACTGCACGTAATCAGTAGAATTGGCAATTCCAAGGCCCCATGACCGGATAGTATCCGCAACATCGCCCTCAAGCCTGCGATATGCGCTCGTAGTGATATGAGCTCGTGGACCTCTACGACACATGTCTGAGAGAAGGGATATATCCTGAGAGATTGAAGAAACAACAATTAGTACTTCCAAAAGGGAAAAACCTCCTGAAGATCCGGCGTCTTATCGGCCGCTGTGCGTGCTCGATACAGCGCGATACCAATAAAATATGTTGGACATACTATGTGTCGAACAAAATCTCTAGAAAAGGATATTATGCTTGGAATGGTAGAATAAAGTGGAAAGATCGGAATAGAAAGATATAGGTGGCACAAGGAAGTAATCACGGCAACCAACCACACATGCCCAGATATGTGTTGAAGACAGAAACCAGTCGAGAAAACTAGTACACAATATCACAAACAAAAGGAAAAGGCAGTTTGAGTCCGCGTGAGCAATGAACAAACATACTGGATTCCTATCTGTGTATATCTAGATAGAGTAACGAGGGATGGTTTGCGATTTATGTTCTTGTACTATTTCTCTGCGCGTCCACACGCCGCGAAGAATTGGGGCTTGCAGCTGAAATGAGAGATTCTCACAACCGCTGCTTGGCCGGGACTGGAGTCGGCAAATAGACATCATTGCACTGAACAGTATGTTTGATACCCGCAGTCCTTCATGTGTTCATTCTCCCATTATTTGGGAAAAACTCGCCGAATTATCGGCGCGTCCTCTCCCAGATTCGGATAGCAAGAAAAGCGAAGGCTTGATGCTCAAATAATGCAAATGCAAACATCAATGTTCAAAATTAAAACAATTCTCAAAAACCTGCTTTAGTAACCTCGAACAAGTTCGTGAAAGATAATTTGTTTTGACAGTGGTCGTGATTGTTAATTTATAATTTCGATTTAGACAAAATGGCAGAAGATAGTAAAAAGAATAACAGTTAGTTAATGCATATTATAACTCCTATAAAATTGTGATTATCCATTCTTTTCATTCACAAACAACTCATCAAGCTTAAAACATCGATAATAAACATCGCGTTTCATAAATATTTCATTTTTTTACGAAATATGTTCATGTATCTATACAAAATCTCTGTTTTGAAAATATCAACATCAATGTTGCATCCCTATTGTCGACACCTAATGATGATCGCCGATTTAATACTTTAGCATTCTGACTCACATTCCTCAATAGGAGGTTTATCAGTGGGACAATAAATTGAATTGCTACCCGATTAAATGTTACTGAAAAGCGTGTACGATGTTTAAAAAAATTGTATCTCAGTGTAGAAATGTAAAAGTTGCCGAATTAATAACTGTATAACAAAACATAATTTATCCGCCTCATAAACCTATTCCTCTTCTAGTGTGGTGTTTCTAAGGGTTAACGTTTTATTGCTTTCATGACAATTTAAAGAATTAAAAATACATAAATGTGTTACAGTGCAATGATTTATACTACATCCATTTAATTTAACATTTACGTAGTTTGTACCAAAATTACTCACCAGGAATTATTACTCCCATCTTCAAGTTTATATAAATATAACAGATTCACTTTATATCAATATAACTTACCCAGTAAGCTGAGACATGTCATGATTCTCAATATTAGATTTCACTTGTTGTTACAGCCTGGGATTCAGGATGCATCTCGTCTGCGTGCTATTTTACCACCTTTTTAAATTTGTCCGAAAGTACGAAAACAGTTTTAAAATTAGCTTCTGCGATTTTACTTACTTACAATTAATCTATCAAGGTGACAAACGCCGTTTTGAGATCAAAAATCGAGTCGCTGGATAAAAGAGCTCGTGCGTAATCTCGGCTCATTCTTTCTGGTAGTGGAATGATAACGGGAAATCTTAGAAGTAAAATATATGTAAAATAAGACATGGAATATTGGTGAAATCCATTAGTTCAAGTTTCTTTTTGAAATGAGTTTCCAAATCGAAATCGATATTTTGAGTAATGCCTCAAATAATTTGTTGATGGTATTCGAAGGAAGACGGAAATATGTGAACGAGATGTATACCTACAAAATACGACTATTACAGATGATACGAGACCGTTTGGTTGTGTTATAGCATCACTAGTTTGATAAGTGGAGAAAAATATATTGAGATTGAAAGGGACGAAAGCATAAACCGACTGCCTGGCTTGCCGACCTAAACGTTCGGCCTCCTTTCGCGCCGCAGGCCGCGTGGTTTGGCCGTTCGGCTGCGTGGAAGGAGGCCCACAAGGTTCGGGTGACGCAACGGAGTGTAGCGGGGGGGGGCATGTGTTATCCAAATTTCACTTTACGCCGCTCCTATGCATCCAATTTGCATGATTGACACGGCGTTGGATTCAGGAAGCACGTTGTCATCGCGCTATAAGCCCACATTTTTTAATTTCTTCCTGAAACTATGAGAAAATAAAAAAAATTGGAAATCTGTTTTGAAAAAACGGCGTCGTGGCTTAAATTCTATTTTAAAAAGGCATCCAATGCCGTTTACAGATCGAAAATCGGACTATTTCTTCAGACGTTATCGGTCTAGTAAATTTTGCTTATTTTGGGTCTGCCACGTGGTGGCGATAAATTGAACTAGTGTCGGTACATTTAGTCCTAAAAACAATTGTCACTAACACACACCCTATACACACACCCACACACACACACCCTATACAAACTTAAAACTGAATATTAACTTTAATTTACCGTTAAAATGGTTTCAAATGTTCGTCAATTGCTCTTAAGCGTGCCGCAGCAAAAATCAATCAAATATAGGATATCTCCCAAGAGAAAACGTTCCTACCATACACACACATGTTCACTGACACAACCTGCATAAATTAAACCATTCAATTCGAAAATTCTACCCTGAAAACAGCAATTATCTCGGAATTTCGTAGGAGCGGCAAAGACTCGCGGCCGTTGGAAACCGTTACCACCATCCTCCCGTGTGTGTGTGTGTGTGTGTATTTGGGTGGGTAGTCCAACTTCGCCGGCGAGCTACCCGTATCCCCCTTGCCTGGGCCTACTTAAATTCCCATGCTGGGGGGTAAGAGCGACATGAGGCGAACATGACATATTCTATTCACTGTAACTAGCAAGATCCGCCTGCTTGAGGTTTTCTTCGTCACACGGCTACAGAAACTGGGACGATTTTAAAGGAAAATACAACTCTATTTTTGCCTCGACCGGGAATCGAACCCGGGGCTAAAGCACGGGAAGCTAGTACGCTGCCTATGAGCCTTCCCAGAGGCAAGTTGTGTGTGTGTTTTTATTTCACGAGGGTAGGTGGAGATCTTCAAAAGACACTATGTGGCCCGTACCACATGATAGTGTGAGACCCAATACCGACCCTTGCGGGACATCAGCGGTGATATTATGTACCTTCGGCCCATTATTTGTATTGTAAATCAGGGCTCTATTACTCAGATACTCGGCCACAATCTTCCTCAAGTACGTTGGAACCTTAAATCTGCGGAGAGCTTGGTGAATATTACTCCACCTGGTCGAGTTGAATGCATTCTTAATATCCAACGTAACGACAGCAC
Source organism: Teleogryllus oceanicus (assembly GCA_964035755.1). NCBI lineage: Eukaryota > Metazoa > Arthropoda > Insecta > Orthoptera > Gryllidae > Teleogryllus > Teleogryllus oceanicus. The sequence continues at coordinate 172,160,958 of CAXIVR010000001.1, read as the reverse complement.
AGTACTGTTTTGGGCCTCTCTTCCATTTACTTCCTCCAATTGCTTGTCCGCGGCGGTGTAATGACAAGCTGAACTGCATCAACAGCGGAGCAGGCTCTGCGGAAACCATACTGATTTTCCGAAAAAGGACTCCTCCCTCCTCTACAGCTTCCTCCAGTCTGGTGCTAATAATTCTCTCCAGAACCTTGTCAGCTGTGTCAAGCATACACAGTGGCCGGTATGATCATGGATCTTCGGGAGATTTATTCCCCTTAGGAGGGAGCACCAGGCGCTGTTTTTTCAATCTCTCTGGGTAATCCCTTCCCTCAAGCAAGAATAATAAAGATTCACAAAGATTTCGGTGTGAGCGAGTATCGCAGTCTTGAGGGCAATATTGGGAATGTTATCCGGTCCGGGAGCCTTTGTGTAGCCGACTCTGCTGATTGCGTGCAGAATTTCTTCTTGCGTGACTGGAGGAATTATATCTAGAATCGATAACGCTATATTAACAGGTTCACTGGGGTGGTTCGGGAATAGGGCTGTCACAATTCTGAGCAGCATATTGGGAGAACGTAGGTGCCACTGTCTTAACCTACTCATGACCGTTTTGTACGGCCTACCCCATGGATCCTTTTCCACCTCGTCACCCAGACTTTTGGCGCATAAGCGTTTGCTCTTGCGGATTTCTATCTTCAAGTGGCTTCGAGCGAGTTTGTATTGTTCTTGCAATTGAAGAAAGTTGTCTCTGCCACGAGCTCGCTGGTACTGTCTTCTGGCTCGAAGGCACATCCGACGTAATAGGGCGCTTTCCTCATTCCACCAGTAAACTGGTGAATGTCGAAAGATTGCGCCCCGTCTAGACATAACCGCATCACAGGGTTTGGTTACCCATTTCATAACCTGCCCAGCTTTGTCATTTGCGGTACCTGTTGGTACTATCGTCTTCAAACATTGTTGGAAAATTTCTGCGTCAAACGTTTTTGCTTTCCACCCAGCTGGCTGATATTTCGGGGCAAAATTATCCCTCCGCTGATTTTTCACCTCGTATAAAAGTGCCTGGTGGTCACTATGGGTATAGTATTCACTAACTTTCCAGGACACTCCCATTCTGAAAAGATTATCTGACATGAACGTCAGATTCACAACATCCCACGCCTTCTCTGCGGAAGGTGTGTATGTCTCCTGTGTTGGCGAGCTCTACCTTCAGAAGGGAGAGGGATGCCAGAACTGCTCGACCTCACTCATTAGTGGAAGAACTACCCCAATCAACCACCTAGGCGTTGAAGTCTTCAGCTATCACCAAGGGGCTTCGTCCTCTTGCGTCGTACACTAAGCTGTCGAGGAACTGCTCAAACTCGTCCATTGTCGCGTTTGGTGAGGCATAACAGCTGTCGATGTAAACGCCGTTGATTTTTACCCAGAGAAATCCAGCTCCGGGTCTCGTCATTACTTGCTGGAATGTGTGTTTTCCACAGGCCCAGATACCCACGCTGTATCTTCACGGTTAGTATACTGTTCGCATACTATAGCTAAATCAGCCTCCCGTTTCCTAACCGACTGTGCCAGGATATCCTGGGCGACTGCGCAATGGTTGAGATTGAGTTGTATAATTCTCATTTTCTATCCGTTATTGCTTTCTGCGCTTTTTGGTACGATGGACACATGCTGCACCCAGTAGCATGTCTGCCTTGTTTCCCCTTTTCTTCACAAAGCAAGCATTTTGCGTCATTTGTGCATGCCTTTGCAAGGTGATCATCACCACCACAATTCATGCACAAGTTGGACTGGTCATGTGAGTTTTTACATGCTTTTCTGAGGTGTCCAAAGTCCAATCATTTGTAACACCGCAGGGGGAACTTTTTCTCACGCAGAGTGCAGTACACCCATCCTATTCTTATTTTACCGATGGCCAACAATTTGTTAGCCAGTAAACTGGTGCCAACAGGAACGCTGACTATTGCTACCTGTGTTCCACCATAGGATGGTCTCAGGGATTTGACCACAGTAGCTGGGAGATCACTGGCTTCAGGAAGTTTGTCCACCAGAGCCCTATGCACTTCCTCTCTAGTTGTGACCTCATCCAGGTCCTTCACCTGAATAGTCACGGTGTGATTAAGAGCTCTCACATCAGCGTCCGATCCAAACACCTTCTTTACAGATGACTGAAAATCTGTTGTTTGGCCTCCGGCAGACCGCTTCAGTTGCAGAAGGAGATCGCCGCCAGCTGTCTTCCGGATGTGCGTGACATTCTCGCCCAGATCCTTAACCTCGGGGTCAGTTTTCATGTTTTTAAGGATGTCCGCGTACGTCAGCGCGTCGTCCTTCTACTTAATCGTCACTGCATCTGGTCTGGGTGGATTTTTTCGCGTTGTAGAACGCTTACATGTTCTCTTACGAGTGACCACTTGCCACTCGGGCTCTTCTCGTGGCATTTGAGGAGAGGGTATTCTGCCCGGATTTTATCTGCGTTTCTCTTTGTCTCCTTCCTTACCTTGGGCACCTGGGAGTTCCGCTTTCGCGAAGGATCGCTTCTCGTTACGAGTACTCCCGCAGCCACCTTCTCAGGGGACGTCTGAGTGCACTCTTCTTTCCCAGTAGGTTTGTTGCACTGAGGATCTGGTCTGGGTGATCCTCCTTTTTGCAGTGTTACCACCTCGTTAAAGTGCGTCTGAATCGAATACGCCAATTTCTTGATCTCACCATGAACATTATGGCGAGGCTTAACAAATTGAGAAGCTCGGTTATTTTCTTCTGAAGGCTACACAATGCCTGTTTCGCATGATCATCACTTGTAGCAAAGGATACTACAGCAGCCCAGTGGTCCACTGCTGAAGTACTGCGGTCACTGGTTGACGACGCCAGGGAGCCCGCTTGCTCACTCCCAACAGACGCCGGTACTGGGGATCCGGGCCCCTGCACCGTAAACTGAGATCCCAAAAGACCTTCCATGTTGTTTTTTTGACTCGGGTGTCCTTGCCCGCCTGTTGGTCCGTGAGAGGTATTTTAATTGCCTCTTGACCTCTATATCTAGTGATTCCTTCCCTGTACGCCACCTGGGGACATGTCGCTTAGGGCGAGAGAGAGAAAGCGGAGGAGAGCGAGAGAGAGCGCGCGAAGGAGAGCGAGAGCGGGAGAGGGAGAGAGAGAGAGAGAGAGAGAGAGAGAGAGAGAGAGAGAGAGAGGGGGGGAGCGAGCGTTCGCTTTTTTGGAGTAATCCTTCGTTAATATTATGTCCGTCACGTCTCATGGCAGTCAATTGTCAAGAGGACAAGACTAATAACTATACACACACACACACACACACACTTCCATAGCTTAAAATTCCTGAACTTTCGTTACAATGCGCAGATCTAATGCCTTACCGAATTTACTTTCAGGTGTGAACAAAACATTAAATGTTTTAGCCACTTTTATCGTGTGTTCAATTGCTGCGAAGTGTCGTTTAATTTTATTGAATCTCCAACTTTCAAAAATTGATAAAATTTGAATTTTGAACGTCTTGTGAGCTCTTGAGTGAAAGGAATCTATGTTTCTTAATAATATCTTTATTGTCTGATTTTTAATTGACGTTGGAGGATCGTCAGTGTGAAGAAAATTAGCTGTGAGAAAACTTTGTACTCTCTGATGTTTCTCATGGGGATGCCATTTTTGTTGCAGTTTTCTTTTCTTGACGGGGGTTTCTTGACGGGCTCCTATTGTAACTAAAGTCTTGTTCATCTTGTCTACATTCATTTCGCTGACACTTTACGAACTATCTGAAGAGCTTAAAATATCATTTCCTTGATTTCCACTGTTTTCACTTTATTCACTGGACTTTCCGCTACTTTCGTTATTGTCACGAGCGTCATTGATGTCAATGCTCTTTTCACAAACAAAAAGCGTTGTTGGAAGCCGACTCCCTTTTTCCTACATGAATCACAAATTCGCCCATCTAATGTCTCCTCTAAATCAAGTTTCTATACTAAATCGTAGTTTACGCAACTTGGAGATTTTCTTTTGTTACAATCTTGATCAGGAAGATTAAATTGATTGAAACGTCTGTTGTATCTCATACAGTGATTGCCACTCATGTCACACAGTGTACACACGATTCACAGAACAAACTCGAGCATTCTTCTCATTATCAGATGCATATTGCGACTGATGTTCAGAAAATTTTACTCAAGTCCCTTGACAAGTGATTCGTTATTTCAGGAGCAAGGTTAGGAGGGCACCCCATTCGTAGGATGCAAAGGGTCTCAGCAGTAAAATTCGTTTCACTGTCACCCATGCGTTTTTGGAACGAAGTGAGTTACTAATATTTCTTGAAACCGCTATCACGCAGACGGTCATACCTTATATTGTTCTTCGGCACCTGCATCAAAGACTGATCGAACACTGTTCGTTTGTGCAGGGGTAAAAATCGCTCACTCGAATACTTAAAATAGACTTTTTAGATCTTTACGTGTTCAGTGCCCACTTTTTTCTTGTGTTCTGTAGAAAATTGAGTAAGAAATACGCCTATATTTTTTAAAATTTTTATCTGAGCGAGTTCACACAGGAAGCTTGATTTTAAAAAATACAATTTTTTAATGAAATATTTAAATTTTCTGAAAGTAATTTACAGATGAATAAAATACACACATATCAAACTATTAAATGAAACAAACCAGAAATTTCTATGTTAAGTATATTCGGAGCATCAGTCCTAATCGCGCACTTTTTCTTGATACTCCACAGCGGGGGTTGCGGGGAGGGGTTCTGTCTGGGTGTACCCAGTTTTTCGTTTGTTTTAAGGCCATTGCATACTAAAGATTCATGTAATAAAATCATGTAACACTAATCGTGCATGTGTCTTTTTAACCATCTTGTCGTGTCCCGCGCAGAGATGGCGCTGTTGGCGCTCACGGCGGAGCTACATTTACCCTCACGCTGCTTATTCATAGAAACCAGAGCAAGCTTTGCGATCAAAGAAGCCCATTTCGAATAAGAAACGAACTCGGATGCTCTATTACAGCGTGAGATCATCACTAACAATGACATTACACAGGTCAACATGGATTTTCTTTTTTTGATTTTGACACTTGTTTTATACGTAAGTTGGTCACCTGAAACCAATAAGGCCCTTACCTTTGTTCTATCATATAACAATTTTTAATCATTTCAGTAATTGTGATCAAAAATATATTGAAAATGTACACATTATCTTTAATGAGTTAGAAACGCGAGATTGGCCTAGAAGAAACACACTGATTCCAGGTTCCAAGAACATTATAAAGGCATTATAAGGGCATAGCAGTTGACTTGCCCGGAGACCAATCAGTGAATTCAGTGTATTTTTCTCTCGTCTAAAACTCCTTTGTAAAATTTGTGGTGCACTTGACTAATTTTACGGATGAATCGAAATACTCTGGGGATTGTGGATAATTTAGTTTTGTCTTTCAGAAATCTGGTGGTAAATAAAATTGAAACATGGTGTTGTATATGTATTTCAGTGCAGCGGATTTGTACATAAAAGACTACTTGCATCCCTATGTAGAAGAAGGTCATGAATATGCAAGGCCATTGCGAATTTACTATCACAAACGTTGGGTTGCTACAGTTAATGCAGTGGTGCAAAAGGTAAGAATTCAATTTGAGTGTAATATTTCTTCCAGGTTCAATAATGTTTTTTTACGAACTACTTGTTTGATTTTTTGTAAGATGATCAATACAAAGTGAATGCCTTAACAAACTGGCCGTGCACGACATGCGATCTTTCTTTCCTCTTCTATGCACCCTCCTAGATTACGACGTCTGTTTATCCGTTCGTCCGTCCTGATCACTAGCGCTAACACTGTTCAGACAATTTTCTCCAAAATAGGCATTCCCGGATCTATCTGCCCGAACGGGAACTTTTCCGAATTTAAAACGGATATTTTGATTTTTGGAGTACTTTATATGAGTTCTTAACAGTTTCAATTTAACATTTTTAATTTATTACATTTTCAATTTTTAATGTCTCCAAATTTTAAAAAAATACTCAGAGCAAAGTATGCTTATAAAAATGGCGTTGGTCATATTTTCGTTGAACACTGAATTTTCGCAAAGTGCAAAAGTTCGTCATTCTACGACTGTATTAAAGATAAAAGACTTTTCATAATGATAACTGTTCTTAAGAATCAGATCTTTAAATAATGTCATGCATATTCTTTATTGTTAGTTACACTTGTTCAACTTTCATTTCAACGCGTCGGGAAGGTTACGTAGAATAAGGTATTTGATATAGTGTGCTCATAACATGTACGAGTTCAAATCCCAGCGTAGTCGTTTTTGGCGGTTCTCTTGCGGGTTCAAGTTGTACTGAAATTGTATCTAATCGTCACAAATAATACGAGGAAAGTGTGTGCTCTTGTAGAACTACTTTTTTTATTTCGACAGAAAGAAATATTTTTTTAAATATTTTCGATAGAAAAACTCTTATTCCCGGGATCTGGTAAAAAAGTGAATAAATCTTATTCCTGTTTTTAGTAAATCATTTGCTCTAATATGTTGTGTAATCAGAATCCATGTTTTGTGGGTCCTTAATACCGAGAAATCAATTGACAGCAAAACCTCTCCGTTTGTCAGTGGTCCGCCTAACCTACCGCCTAAACCGTTCAGCCAGTATTCTGCAAAATTGATACTCCACAGTTAATTTAAATGAACTCGAAGCTCGGGAAGTTTGAAGCGGATATTTTGGTTTTACATGAAGCCTTAAAACATTTTCAAAATTTTCTTGAAAACGATGATACATTTTTGGATAACTTTCTCCTCTGAGAGCGTAAAGAACTCTTAAAAGAATTGTGCGAGGGCATATTGGTTGAAATTTGTAATTTTTCGAAAATTGCCAAAGTTAAATTTTTTCCGCGCACAACTACAATATTGAGAATAGAGATGCTTTCCTTAAGGAAATCTGTTCTTTAAAGTTAGGTCTCCATATAAAGTCAACTACAATTTTTCAAAATTATAGTAGTTTTCACATAATTTTGCCTGAAATATAGACAACTTTTAAACAATTACTTTCTCAAAAACAGCTCCAAAGTTTTTCTGTAAGTTTTCTCTTCGTGTGTATTAAAGGATAGTAAAAATTTTGTTCTAGTCTCATTTCCGGCGAACTTCCTGTATTTTCGAAAATTGCAAAATGTTAACATTTCAAAACTTCAAAGTTCAAGATGAAGATTTTTTACTTAAAATATGTTCTAAAAAATCATTTTTTAAGAAAGGTAGTGTACATTAAAAAAAAGAGTTGTGCGTAATTTCTGGTTAAAATTAATGCAATTTATAAAATCATTTTCTTAAAAATCGCTCCCATTTTTTTCTTTAATTTTTTGCCACTGGCGCATTTATAATTTTCCTTCAACTCTTAATTTTCGAAAACTGCTTATTAAAAAATAATGCGAGAAGGTATGTGCTGTTGTAGAACCAATAGTTTTTCCATATTTTACTTTCTCACTACCGCGAATTTTCGGCAGATGAACATGACAGTGCCATGGTATTGAAAAAGTTACCGGTGTATAAATCCAGTTTCGAAATTTAGGAAAAAAATCCTCTAACACGTGGTGAAGCCAAAATCCATGTTTTGTGGTTCCTTGATGCCGAAAAATCGAATGACGGCAAAACGTCCGTCTGTCGATTCATCTGTGAACAACGCTAGCGGCTAAACCGTTCAACCGATTTTCTCCAAAATGGATATTCCCCCATCGGTCTGGCTGATGTTGCGGCTTCTTGAATTTGAAAGCTAGATTTTAATTTTGGGGGGTACTTTACATGAAGCCTGTGGGACATTTAAAAAAAATGGCTCAATTGTCTTTAATTAAGTTTTGTTGTCGGAGAGTGAGATGGACGTTTAAGATAATGGTGCAGGTCTCATTTGCGTTGAAACTGAATTTCCGAAAATTGCAAAAATTCAAAATTTTATCGGCTACTTCCTACAACTAGAATCATGAAGACAGCGATTTTTCTCTTAATGGGATCTGTTCCTTAAAGATAGATAAAATAAGGTCATGTAAATTTTGTCGAAAATCTGAGTACTTTTCGCATAACTTTGCGTGAAAGTACGGGCAAGAAAGTACGTGCTGTTTTAGCACCACTAGTTTGTCTCTGTAGAGCAATGTACTTAAATCATGTCGCAGGTCCCATTTTCGTTGAACTATGTGAATTTTCAAAAATTTGCAAAAGTTCAAAATTGTTCTCGGCTTTTTCATACAACTACAATATTGAAGATCGAGACATTTTCCTATGGAAATCTTCTCTCAACATAGATCTTTAAGAAAAGTCTTACAACTTTTAGAAAATAAGTATTTTTCGCGCAATTTTGAGACAAATATAGACAATTTTGAAAAATTTGGAAATTGCAAAAGTTTAAGAGAATATAAGGAAGTATGTGATAGCTCCAGTATTTTTGTTTCTTAAAAGCAACATTACTCATTAAGTGTATGTTAAATTTGGTTTTATTCACAACCTGACAAATTTTACAGAATGAAAATCAACTTGATTTAAAATTATATGAGTGTTTTTTTTTTTATACTGACAATTAGTGTATGAATTAGAGCACATTCAACATTTAAATTTTTGAAAACTATTTTCTAAAACTTGTGGTTTAATGCAGTGTCATTTTTTCACATACTTCCCTCAATGTCAATATTTTTAATTGATTGTTTGCATTGCAGTACTGTCTCATTGATATTACTGGTGGAATGAAATCCTTCAGAATTCCTACTTTAGAAGATATTAAAAAGCATCGTGTAATAGTGACCACCTTAAGTACATCCATGTATCTTTCAAGCCTTGGATTGCAGAGAGGTAAGTTAACATGAATTGTGAGCCGACTTGTGCATGGAACTTTCATTATTTTGCTATTTATAGAAATATTGTTTTTTGAATTGATTTTTATTGTCTCGTGTATGAAGTCTATGTCATCCTGGAAAGTAACTTGGTAGTTTGTAAATTTTTGATATTCTCTGATTTTTTGAATGAATATAAGAAAATGCCCAAGCAAGAAGAATTGAATTGTGGGAATTCTGATTGGATGTTGTTGACGTTCTTATAAGAAGAAATAAAAGAAGTCATCTTCGTCAACATATCAGCTTTATTAAGATAGCCGGCTTTCGACGGCTTTGCCGTCATCGTCAGTCTCGCTGCTGTCGGCAAAAGTCGAGCGATCGTGCCTGCTGTCGAGCGACTGTGCATTTGTACAGTCGCTCGACTTTTGCCGACAGCAGCGAGACTGACGATGACGGCAAAGCCGTCGAAAACCGGCTATCTTAATAAAGCTGATATGTTGACGAAGATGACTTCTTTTATTTCTTCTTAAGAAGAATTGAGTTAAAAAATATTTTAATTAATTTATTTCCCAATGAAAACTATGATATTTCTTTAGGGTCAGTTTCTTAAATATTGAAGATGGAATATTTGACTATTCCAATGAATTGTTTCTCCTTAAATGTTTCTAGTTAGGAGATACGTGGGGTTCTGATTATTAATTTTACTTTGTGTGCAATGATTGGGTATTTTACTATGATTGTTTTATGAGCAAGTACACCTATTATCTCGTATCAAAAATGTACATGTTAATGTATGTACTTCATTTGCCTCAATATTAAATGTATTTATTTCATTGTTACAATGCATACAGCATCATAGTTTTACGGTTTACTTACTGAGGCTCAATAAACACTGAAGCAGATAAGGAACTTGTGTGTGGGCATCATGACATGCATTTTTGAGTGAGTGAGTAAGAGTGAGTGAGTGCATGTGTGTGTGCATTCATGCATTTGCAACCTACAATATCAGGGGTATAAATCACAAAATAAATTACAAAAATATTTTCTGTGTATTATCTGTTTAGGTTTTTTTTCTCACATTCTTTTGGATGAAGCAGCCCAGGTAATGGAATGTGAAGCTATTATGCCATTAGCATTAGCAGATGATAAAACTCGGATTGTTTTAGCTGGAGATCATATGCAGGTAAAGTGATTTGCCCCTCTGTCTTTCTTTTTCAATTATTGCATAAAAATAATCCAAATGCTCTCCATGATATTTTTAATTGTTGCAGCTGAGTCCAGAGTTGTTTTCTCATTTTGCTAAAGAACGTAATCTCCATGTTTCTTTGCTAGAAAGATTATATGATCATTACCCTGCAACATTTCCGTGCAAGATCCTACTGTGTGAAAATTATGAAGCCATCATTCAGGTAATATGTTTTATAATTATTTCAACTGACTTTCTTTTCTTGGTGTTTGAAAATAATCTGTTGTAAAATTTTTATAAAAAGCTGTACGACAGACCATTGTACCTTGGATCACTCTTTGAAAACCCAATTAGAAAGTACTGTATTAAACTGTTCTCAACAACAACAAAAATTGGGAATAGAATTGTGTGAATGGCAATATACTAATTACTAGATATTGTGACGTCGTGGGAACACACAATAATCACAGACACGAGCTTCAATGATATGTACAGGTTTATTCACAGTATGTAAGTAAATAATTAATTTACTCTTAGCTCTGGTAGACGTTTACTCCCCTGATCGCAGGAGCGATCCTTAAAAATGAAATGTCTGACTCGTGGCCCGTGCCACTCCTCAGCGAACCTTATGCACACAGCACGCGGCTCCGGCAACTTAGATCACCCGTGGAAATATCCACACCGGCGTCCCAACACATGGGTTGCCGTACGAGCCTCGCTCGGCTCCGCACCGCCCTGGGCGCAAGTTTTGTGCGTTCGCACGAGGGTTCCACTCAGCTCGACAAACACCGCCCCCGCGCTCTGCGTTCGCTCTTATATAGCTCCCACCCACGTGACCTGAAACGTCACTGGGTTTTTCACACGACGCCCGCTTGTCGCGTTGCCAGACATTTTGGACATCCATTGCCCTGGATTCTAAGAATTTTGCACGCGGCATGCGGCAAAAATGCGCTGTCCCGCATTTTGGGCATCTCTTTCCCTAGCTCTCAGAATTCTCCCAATACCTCATTGTTCTCACATCCTGCCTGGCCCCTGGCGTCTAATCCTTTGGCGCAACGACATTGTGAGTGGTGCGTACAATACGTTACATTCTTCTCCATAGCCTATTTTGAATTTTTTTATGCAGGAGGTATCCACAATAAAAAATTCGTCCCGCAACTAGATTTGTGGATCTGGATATGATTCTACCATTTACCTGGCCATTGGGCTCACACTCTATTGATCTCTCTAACCTACTTTATATTTACAACAATTGTTTTCATCAAAATCTAGCTAATATAAATAACTAACATATCTACAGAACCTATATACTAACTTGGCCTAACCTACTTCACGTACCTCCTTTCATCCTACTATATACAATTTTCTACAATCTTAAATTACAAAAAATCATCTGAGATAATACAGTCTGCTACAATTACATGCGTAGTATTCACAATCATGATGTAATACTTTCCCTGATACCCCCAGAACCAACAATATCTTCAGAGCTTCACTTTAAACCCATAATTGCACTTACATAAGACACACATGAAACAAACAGAATACACAAACAATACACTTTCAACAATTTGTTACATATATACAGTGATTTTTCTCTTGTCTTGATTTTATACACTGCAATCAAGTGATTCGGTTCAGTGTAGCCCTCCGCATTCCCAGTTCAGTTCAGGTTCCATGTATCAGTAAAACATACGGCTTAAGGCATCAGCATTTACGTGATCCTTACCCCTTTTATGAATAATCTCTTAATTGTATGCTTGGATCATTAATGACCAACGCATCAATCTCGGGTTCTTACTCGAACAATTATTTAGCCTTACTTAGCCTTTAGGGTTGTGGTCTGTTTCCACTTTAATTTTTGCATTTCCATCCAAATAGAACTTTAGTTTCTGCAAAGCCCATATTATGGCTGTGCACTCCTGTTCTGTTGTACATCGCAATAATTCCGTATCTGTGAATTTACGACAAGTATAACACCGGTTTTTCTTCTCCTCTATCATTATACTGAGCCAAAATGATGCCTTTTTGACGCATCACACTGCACTATAAAGTCCTTATTAAAATCGGGCGCGTGAAGGACGGGTTCGTGACATCGAGCGTTCCTCAATTTCTCGAATGCCATTTCGCATGCTGGCGTCCACGTTACCCTGCCTTGCCGTTCGCGACCTCGCAATAAGTCCGTTAATGGCGCTGATATACCCGCATAATCGGAAATAAATTTCCTGTAGTAACCCGTTAATCCGAGAAAGGCACGCACGTGCTTTTTCGTTTGAGGTACGAGGTGCTCTTTAATAGTTTTCACTTTGGCCTCTACCGGCCGCATCATGCCACTACCAACCATGTAGCCTAGGTATTGTACATTCTTACGGGCGTATTTACACTTGCTTGGCTGCACATGTAACTTCGCTTTCTCTAGTATTAGAAACACCTGCTCTAAATGTCTAAGATGTTCTTGCCATGTGTCGCTATAAATGGCGATTTCATCCAAGTATGGGACTGCAAATTCTGCACATCCTGCTAATAAAGCTGCCATCATCCTACTACACTGAAAAGGTGCATTTTTTAGCCCGATGGGCAATCTTAATGGCCTATACGTGCCAAAGCTTGTACAGAACGCCGCATATCTTTGCGCTCTCGGTGTGAGCGGTATCTGATGATAAAATTTTGCTAAATCCAATGTAGTAATAATCTTGCTGCCGCTACTGCTTCTATCTCTCCTCCATGTTCGGCAACGAAAATATTCTGATTTTATAATTGTTTAGCTTACGATAATCTACACACGGTCTTGGTTTTCGTCCCGGCGCCTCTACAAGAATCATAGGGGAAGCATAATCAGAGTCGCCTATTTCGATTATGTTATCACGTAACATCTTCACGATTTCTTCCTGCAGTATTTTTGATTGACGGGGCGACATTCGATAAGGCGCACTTCTTATCTTTTTCGACTCGTCCGTCAATTCAATGTCCATGGTGACGACATCCGTCAACCCTGGTATGTCTGAAAATATATGCTTCTACTTCACAATTAAATTGAGCAGTTTGTCGCGGAACTCGTCTTCGACATCTGTTCCTTCGAGCATAGCTTCCGCATCGAAGTCGACACTATCAAGGTTAATAGTGTACTAATCCAGCTCGTCTTCCTCAACTTCAATGTTTGAGCTACGATCTGCTACATAATTCAGATATTCGGTACGCTGCACGTACGCTTTCAACATGTTAATGTGGTAGATACGCTCTTCTCTTTTCCCAGGCATTCGGACAGAGTAATTCGTGTCCGATTTTTTCTCTACTACTTCTCCGGGTCCTATCCATTGAACAGATAACTTTTTTGTGCGATTCGGGGCCAACACCAGCACCCGGTCGCCCGGCGCGAATTCTCTGTGTACGGCTCGCCGATCGTACCAAGTTTTTCTCTTCTGCTCGTTAACAAGCTTCTCGTGAGCTAATTCGCGAGATTTCTGAAGCCTATTTATTAACTTGAACACATATTCGACGACGGAATTTTCTTCCTCATCGTCCTCGCCTGCAAGGTGTTCATATAATGTTATGGGAGTTCTGAGGTTCCTCCCATAAGCTAATTCAGCTGGAGTGAATCCGAGGCTCTCGTGCACCGTGGTTCTCAAAGCAAATAAAATCGCGGGGGTATTTGGTCCTCCCACTCCGTTCCTGCTTCCAAGCATAACACTTTGATTAAGCGATTCATCGTCCTATGCACGCGTTCGATAGGATTTGACTGCGGGTGGTAGGGAGAACTTCTCACCAGTTTGATCCCAAACTTCCTAGCAAATTCCCCTGTCAATGCGCTTGTAAAGCACGTGCCCTGGTCTGTTTGTATTTCGTTAGGGAACCCGATTCTACTGAATAACTTCAACAAGGCACTAATGATAGTTGTTGATTGCAAATCTGTAATTGGAATAGCCTCCGGATACCTAGACGCTAAACAAATGGCTGTCAAAATAAACTTGTTGCCTTCTTTTCTTTCAGGAAGAGGTCCGCAAGTATCAATATTAATTTTACCAAAGACTTCCGTTATCGGCGGTACTAACATTAACGGTGCTTTTTTACGATCATTGGGCCTACCAACCTTTTGATACACATCGCAAGTTTTCACATATGTCTCCATATCCTGGAAACAACGAGGCCAATAAAAGTATCGCGACATGCTGGCTTTGCTCTTAGTGCAACCTAAATGTGCATTCGCTGTTTCATTGCACACCTTGAGAACGGCGGCCCGATATTTAGTCGGAACTACTAACATATTAAATTTTTCACCGCGCTTGCTGTGTCTTGAGCGATACAAAATACTATTTTTCACGAAATCCGACTCTCGCCCTGCTTCCGGTACGTTTTGCTCATTCGCGTCGTATAATGTTTTGATTTCCTGGTCACTTTGTTGTGAAGCTGCGAACTCAGTCTGGGTAACATTTATGAGTTCATTCACTTCGGGCGTTAGTACGCTTGCACTGACGTCCTTTTCACGAACGGCTTCCTCCTGCCTCAATTGTTCAAGGTTCTCTACCTGCTCGTCCGCGTCACTCCCCTCTCCTTCTCGCTCAGCCGGCCCCGACTCCTGTGCCGTTTCAGCGGCTTTTGCCCGTGTCGTTACGGCGGCAACTAATTGTGGCTCAATAAATCCTGCCTTTACTTCTTCCAACAGAGCAGCTGTTCTATTACTCAATAGGTAATATCCACCGTCGCATTCGCGAGGCACGACTGCGGCTTTAGTTACTACTTTCCCGAATGGCCCTTCAATAGCGACTTCTGCCACCGGGAGATTTCGTGGTGAGGCATCAAGCGGCTGCAAAATCCACACGCTTTCTCTCGTTAAATTCTCGTCGCTAATAAATTTCTCGTTTACAAGATCGAAGCTGGCACCACAATCGCGTAAAAATCGGCCTGGAATTTTGTTAATTTTGCCAACGAACACGTAGGTGAAAACAATTCCGTAGCTGTTTTGTCTGCCACATGATTCATTTTTTCGGCCACGCGGCGCTGCGGGCATTCACGGACCATGTGGTCTGTGGCACCACACCCGTAGCATTTCCGCTTGTCTGGCTTCCCGTACGCTGCCCTAACATCGGTTTTCTTACCGCTCGATTTCCCCTGAATTTCCGGTACTATCGGCATCGGCTTGCTCGTGCTTGCACGGCTTCCGATTTCCTATAAGGCTTGAACGAAGACCGTGTCCAGCCTCCCCTATTGTTTTCATAGTTATCTAGTTATCTAGGTGCATAGTTATCTAGGGGCATCTTAAATTCCCCCCACTCATCAATAAAGTGCTCTTTAATGTTAATAGGCACACGACGCTTCAATTGATCGGTTACAATTAGATTCATTAAGTCCTCGAACGTATGAATATCTAGTCCTGCTGCCCATTCCTTGCAATATTTTTTCAGCTCTCTCGCGTATACGTTCCAGGTAGTATTTGCGGCTTTTACATGTTTCGTGAACAATATTCGAAACTTCTCGGCATTGAATCGATACATCTCTAATAACCTATTCTTTAAATGGGCATATTCTGTTCTTCTACCTTGCCCTTCTAAAGTTAGCGATGCATTGATTTGGTGTGGGAGCAGTCCCATAAGAGTTGCTACCCACTCTTCTTCTGGAATTTCTAATTGTTCCGCCTGACTCTCAAAAACACTTAAAAATGCCGTTATGTCGTCGTCCTCCTCTGTGAATCGGCACATAACTTGATTTAATCGAATGTGCATTTTGTTATTTACTTCGGACTGCGGACTAGCTCTACCCGCCAGTTGGCCCTGTTCTATTCTCAGTTTTTCTAACTGAAATGCACGTTCCTTCTCTGATTCCCGTTCATCCTTATATGCCTGAGCTATCCCTCTCACAAATTCCTCCTCGTAATCGGAATGCTCATCTTTTAATTTTTTTTTGTACTACCAAAGTTTCCCCACCTGTAATTTGGAGTCCTAATTCCTGTGCCACGTGCACTACACAATCTTTTCCGAATCTCCGTAAGTAATCCATAACTGAAACCTGAACTGAACCTTACAATGCTATACTTACACCAGATCCTTGCTGACTTCTTGATTTTTTCAAAGCCGGTTGGCCTTGAGACGTCCTTCCTTCTCCGTCCTTCCTTTCTTCCGGCGATGCCGTGAAGACGTGGGCGTCTGGCTAGGAGCGGACCCTCTCTGCCGTGGACCCGTGCGTCGTAATTATGTTTGCCCGTCGACACACCCACGCACTGGCCCACCCACTGTTCGTAATACTGCGACCACGTATGAGTATGGTGCAACTATGCCGTGCCGTTCCGGCGTGATTGTTTTAACCCCTGCTATTAATTATCACAATTGAGCAACACTTCCCCGTGGAATTCTTATAACCTCGTCACCAATTATACTATTTGGTGGGTGCACGTAATCCCGCGTGGGCTTCTTTATAACAGGATGGCGGCTTAAGGCCGAAATATTGTGAGGAAGAAATATCAGGGTTGAGAGTGAAAAACAAAAGAAAAGGGGAAGAGAAGAAAATGAAGGTGGACAAGAGGAGATACTGAAGAAATGATAATGAAAAGGATACGGGGGGATCGGAAGGGAAAACATAGTACATATAATTTTACAATTACATAACAACAGGTAGTGCTTGATGACATATACAATACATAATCTCAATTGAAAACATGGAAAATTACCACATTAATCATTAGGTAAAGGCACTTACGAAATTATATCTTACAGTATAAAATACAGAAAATGACAATAAAATAATAGTGTGACTACTGATTTTCTTTGTAACAATAATAGTAATAAAATTAATAAATAATTATAAAAGTGACAAACATCATAATTTCTGAAACATTTGTAAGCTGTAGTTTTACATAATATTTTTTTTTTTTTAAATTACATTATAGTAACAAAGTTGTATTTTAGATATAGCTATGTAATTTGTATAATTTTAAAAATTGTTGTAATAGGATTCCTTTACTGTATCCTGAAGTAGGAAAGGAGGAAGATGGCCAGGAGGAAAGGAGTGGGAAGAAATACTTTTGAAATGACAAAAAACAAAAAAAATCTAACATGGAGGATGATATGTAATAAAGCGATCATGGTTATTGTTTCAGAAAATAATTAAGATAAAATTGCGGATAGAACAGAGAGCGTGTGTAAACTACATTTCATTGTTTTTTATCCAGACACCAAGTTGAGTTTTGAATTTTCTAAAGTTGCTAATGCTCTTAAGATGTGTAGGTAGTGAGTTCCAGTTTCGAATTACTGTGACAGTGTAAGATTTACTGTATGATACAGTGTTGTGGCGAGGTATGCACAGCAATCATGCCGAACGCGATGGCTCTAGTGTTAGCATTTTGAAGTTCTTAGACATGTGTGTTTGAAGGCCATTGTACAAGATTTTACGGAGAAGCAAGAGGCTATGCAATATTCTTCTTTTTTCAATGGAGATAATTTTTGTCCGTCTGTAGTACGCAGATACGTGATCGTACTTACGAAGTTCGAATATGAAACGAATGCATGCGTTTTGTGCTGTTTGCAACTTCCGTTGTTGCTTGGTTTTCATGTCAGTGAGCAAGAAATCACAGTAATCGAAATGGGGCATAATTAGTGATGTAATCAGGTTCATACGTGTGTTTATAGGAAGTAGTTCTCGTACGCGTTTTAGAGAGTGGAGGGCTTTGAAGACTTTTTGACAAATCTTACTTACATGCGTAGTCCAACTGAGAGTTCTGTCTATATGAATTGCTAGGTTCTTTACGTCGTTACACCAGGGCAGAGGGGAGCCATTTATACTAATGGACGGAAGGGTTTTCTCTAATTTGCTGATGGCGGTGCGGGAGCCTATCAGTAAGCTTTGGGACTTATTTGGGTTTAATAAAATCCTAGGGCTGCGGTCCATTTATTGTGAGCATTTAGGTCCTCATTTTTTTCTGAACGAGGAGTCGTTCTTCGGTTCTTAGGTCCTCGTTTATTTTCTAACTTCTCCGACGGATGTCCGCTGACATATAGTTGAAGGTCATCTGCGTACATTTTATAGCGACAGTATTTAAGACATTGTCCTACGTCGTTTACGTAAATTAAGAATGCTAAGGGTCCTAGAACTGTTCCCTGTGCAATACCCCGGGCAGTTTTAACGGCACTGGATCGGTTTTCACCTGATACTACGACTTGTTGACGACCTGAAAGATGTTGTGAGAACCACCGTATCGTGGGTTCAGCGAAGCCCAATGCTTTCATTTTCTCTAGCAGGATATCATGATCGACCGAGTCAAATGCTTTACTGAAATCTAAGAGAATAAAGATTGTTAGTTTACCGTTGTCAATGGCAATTCTGGCTTTTTCAATTAAACTTCAAAGCACAGTTCCTGTACTTCTGCCTGATCGGAAACCATGTTGATGTTCCTTAAGAGATTTTTGCTGTCTAAATAGTTCGTAATTTGATGTCGTGCAATTTTTTCTAATACTTTAGAAATTGTAGGTAGAATACTAATAGGCCTGTACTCAGGAGGATTTGTTATTTAGGAAGAGGATGGACAAGTGCAGTTTTCCAAGAGTGGTAAGTTCCACTTATGAGAGAAAAAAGTTTTAAGATCTGTTACAATGAGATATATTATTTCGGCACAAAGTTTCAGTAATTTGGCATTAATGTTGTCTACTCCAGAGACGCTTGATTTTAGACTCTGAATAGTTTTAAGGACGTCAATGTGACTTGTACACGCGAAGAAAAATTCTTCTGGAGTATTTTTAGAATGGAACTGTAAGTTTGATAGAGTCATGTTTTTTAATAAACTTTCGAAATGGGGAGCCATATTAGCGAAACGATGGTTTAGGGAGTCAGGGACGCTTCCTGTAACTTACAAATTTTACGATGAGCGGTCGTGTTTTTCTTGGGATCTTGAGTCCTACTCTATGACATCTATCAATGTCGTTCAGGCTCAAATCGTCACTTATCTGTTTTGCCACATCAAGCGCAAGTTGATCTGGGTTTTCATTATCTTTTTCCTTGACTCCGAAGATCCGCAAGGAATTCCGCCGCGTATACATCTCAAGTTGATCTGTTCTCGCGTCGAGCTCTGCTTTCAGATTTTTAATTTCTCTGTCTCGGTCTTCAATTTCCCTACGCAAATTATTTATTAAATCGTTGTTAAAATTCATGATCTCCTCTGCTTGGCGACCATTCCAGTGAGGACCGCCGCCAAGGAGTTGAGGAAGGCTGGGCATTTAACAACTTCTTGAACAATTGAATTTATTTCTACTTGCAGATTGTTTTGGTTACTCTTAGTAGTTCCTCTGGCATTCGATGCCATGCTGACAAGTGAAAAATAAAGAGAGAAAAAAACTACCCAAATTAAATAAAATAAGTATAAGTAGAGTTTAAAGGAGATATTCACAAAATATTAGAGGAAAATTCTAAGCCACGTTAAAGGAAATAAAGTCGAAAGAATTACTAAATTTATCAAACTAAGGAATAGGTTTTAAAGTTTTACGTGCAGCGAGGATCAGATTCAGACGGAGTTGCTATATAAATGGAGAGAAAGAGAGTATAGTGGAAAGAAAACTAGGGATTTGAAAGTACGAGTTACTATTAAGAAAACGATCAAAAAGAGAATACCAGGAAAGCGATATTATAAAATACAATACTTATCTTCAAGCTTTTGCGTTGCGACGACTGGGCCCGTGCTGTACACTGTGCCATTGACCACCTGCGGAAAACACCTGCGCCTAAGGTTGGAACGTGAAATGGCGATGTTCACTGGACGAGGGACATCCACAGACAGGATTTTAACAATCTTGCATTGTTAAAATTATTGTAACTGGGTTATTAAAATTATTGTAACATCGGTTATAGTTTCAAAGGGAACCGCCTCCGTCTAAGATAGTAAAAAGTTATCTAAAATCAAATTACACGAGTTGTTAGACTATAACTCTGTCATACAAATAAATATTTTTGATAAGGTTTTTGGCCCTCGTCCCACTGCCACCATCACCACCACCACCACCACCACCCCTCTACAGCCAAAAACGTGTTTTTTAATTTTTTTGTGAAAATAACATTCTTTTCAATTTAAAAAGTATGAAAAATAAAATAATTAACACTATTGCAAATACATTTTTAATATTTTCTCGGCGCCAAATTAAACCAAATATTTTTAAAAATTTACAAAAATTCATTTTTGTAAAGTATTTTTGTATTTTTGTAAATTTTCAGTCTTAAAACTCGGGGAAAAGGTTCGAAAAAAAAATCTCAAAATTTCCTTTCAGAACACCAATTGTGATTTTTTTCAAAAATGTTCAATTACTGGGGCATAGTTAAAAAACTAAGAAATTAGACATATATTGTTGTTT